>ML847336.1:16574-34460 GCA_009831015.1 Picea engelmannii | reverse complement strand
TTGCTGGCAATTCACAAGAAATAAGGGAAAAAGTCATCAACCGACAGGAGGTTGAGGAGAAGGATCCTAAGGGGGTTTTCCAATCCCGTGAGGAAGATCAAGAGATTACTCATTCTTCTGTCAAGGAAAATGAGGACATGGTTGAAGAGAAAGATCTTGAAGATATCAAACACGATGATGAAGTATTGATGTGTGCTCCTCCTTCTGATGAAACCATTCAAGTGCCTATTTCTTCTGCACAAGAAGATAAGGATGAGGTTAGTTACTTTCCTTTTCAAGATTTTGATAATACCTTGTTCTATCATTCAGAGAGTGAAGGAGAAGTGGAATCCTCGGGCAAGGTAGATCCTCCTTGTTGTACAATTGAAGATGTAGTGGCAAGTCTTGAGGATGAGAAGATGAGGCATGCTGTTTCATTCGACGAAGACACCCAAGTCCTCGAAGCTCCTGCACAAGAAGAAATAATCATGGTAAGTTACCTTCCTTTCCAAAATTTTGATGATTCTTTACTTTATGATTTGGAAAGTGAGGAGGTGCTAGAAGAGCCCTTGGACGTTTTAAGTTTTAACCCCTTCATGTCATGATGAAGATGATGACTTTGTTGATAATATTGATGAATTCATACATGTCGGGAAGCGTAAATGGGATGTGATTGGATATGATGGAGATCCCATTTACGACATTGAGGGTCGTTTTTTCAAAAGTTGCCTTTACCTTTATCACATGAAGTTACTAATAAACTTGACATTTGGCAACAAGGACATGATATGGTTACAAACCTATTTCAGACACCCAAGGATGACCTGGTGCTATATTCTCCTAATGACTTTCGATCATACCTTGAGGATTTTGATGATTATTCCTCTGAGCACTTGGATTTATTCCATGAAGAATATTATCAACCACCGCCATGCTCAGATCTTGATAGGAGTAAGGACATCGTTTGCCCGAAGAAGGATCCTTGTGATAACATTCTCTAACCACCTTTGATTACTTTACCTTGCTATGTCATTAAAGGTGTAGTTGGGAAGTATGTCTTTTGTATTAAGTTTCTTCTAAGGCAAACCCTCAAGTTCAAGGCCAGGTTGAATACCTTAAGAAGAAGTATGTCATCTCAATCTTTCAACCTTCCCTTAAGAAATTCTCAATCACCCTCTAGGTTTTTGCTATTTCCTTCCCACACCTCAGATTGTGAAGACTTCCAAGGTAGCCGACCTTCAGACTCTTTGAGTTAGCCTATTGGACCTCTGACTTTTCACGATCCCTTTCTGAGATGGATTGAGCACTCCCCTGAGAGTATAACTTGGCATGATTTTGTCCCTCCCTCCTGCCTCCATGAGATAGACTTTATGATTTCCGATGATATAGTACATTCTCTAACTCATGTTATTTGTGTGCTTAACTTATCACTGTTTTGGTTTACGATGTAGCACAGAGGCAGGTATTGTGAGACATTGCTGGGGTGGTTTCACTAGTTATTTGATTACACCTAGCTTCCAACCAACAGGTAAGTAGAGGTAAGTAGGTAGGCATTTGCATTCATTTTATATACCATTTGCATTTCATGCTAGAATAGTTTGTATTTCCATTTGTATATATGCTTGCTTTCATTTTCTGTACTATATATATATGAGCCGGGAGTGATATCACCACCCCAAATGATTACTAATAGTTTTATGTTGAGATCAAACAGGTCACAGGTCATGCCAGAGATGCTGAGGTTCTCATGCAGTCTACGGTGAGCACATGTCCCCGAGTTGGAGCCAGATGTTATCCCCTAGCCTAGGGATAACCAAGGAGATTATGTCTCGAGGCCCACAGGTCCTAGACATGGAGTACCGAGAGCTAGATCGACTTATGCATGACCCTGGAGGTCCCATCCTTTTCTTCTTCAACGCCTCCACTTTGTCAGTAACAGCAACATCCATCACATCGACCTGGTCTTGCAGTAGAAATGGGTCTTGCTCCATGAGGTAATGAGTCTGGGTATCATGGTATGTGTCACTATGATCCTCAAAACCTTTGGATATGTGCATTTAATTCTTTTTGCTTCTAACGTGTGCCTGGACCTTATGCCTTTCCACTTGACCACACCTGGGGGGAATGACAGGATGCTCTAGTAAGCTGGTACCCATAGGGTTTGAGTTGCCACTGGGGGGATTCATGAAAGGTCATCGTTCGCTCCCACCATACTTACCGCTTTCAGAGAGGCTTGGGTCCTACATGGCGATGGTGACGAGCATCATAGATGCAGAGCCAGAGACATTTGTACCGACAGTTGACCGGCAAGTTTGACGAGAGGCCATGCTGGAGGAGTATAACTCCATTATGCGCAATGATGTCTAGGAGGTGGTGCCGAAGCCAGAGGGGAAGTCAATTGTGACTTCTAGATGGTTGTACAAGACCAAGTATGCTGCAGATGGCAGCATATAGAAACACAAGGCCCGGGTTGTGGCACGTGGATTCTCTCAGGTAGAGGGAGTTGATTATGATGAGACATTTGCACTAGTTGCGAGATACACTTCCATTTCGAGTATTATTGCCATAGCGGCAGAGATGGGTTGGAGGATACATCAGATGGATGTAAAGACCACATTTCTCAATGGCTTTATTGAGGAGGAGGTGTACATTGAGCAACCACAGGGGTTCGAGGTGAGTGAGAGAGAGTCTCATATGTGCCTTCTGAGAAAGAAACTATATGGTTTGAAGCAAGCTCCTAGAGTTTGGTATTCGCGTATTGACTTATATTTGCTTCAGATGGGATTTGAGAAGAGCGATGCTGATCTTAACCTCTATTACATCATTAGAGGTGAGGACACACTCATTCTCATTTTATATGTGGATGACTTGTTCATCACGAGAGCGAAGCATCTCATAGCTGAGTGCAAGTGGGGACTTGCATCAGAGTTTGAGATGAGTGACATCGGTTTGATGCACTATTTTCTGGGCATGGAGGTATGGCAGGAGGAGGGTCACATCTTCTTGGGATAGGGGAAGTATGCTGCAGACATTTTGAGCAGGTTTCAGATGGAGGACTGTAGGCCTATGTCGACACCCATGGTCACCAACTGGAAGAAGCTTAGCGCTTCAGATTCCTAGTTGGTGGATGCTACATGATATAAACGGATGATTGGATCGTTGATGTATCTGGTCAACACTCGACCAGATATTTGTTTTGCCGTGAACACTCTCAGCCAATATATGGTAGAGCCGAGGAGTGTTCACTGGATTGGGGCAAAACATGTTTTGAGGTACATTGCAGGGTCGGTGGATTATGGCCTGGACTATGTCAGAGGGGATGGAGTGAATTTGGTTGGTTACACAGACTCAAACTGTGTAGGATGTGCTATTGACAAGAAGAGCACCTCAGGGTGCTGTTTTGGGTTGGGGTCAGGACTTGTTTCCTGGTACAGCTGGAAACAAAAGTCAATTTCTTTGAGTTAAGCCGAGGCAGAGTATATGGCGGCTAGTCAGGCTAGTTGCGAGGCCATTTGGCATCGTAAGTTGTTGGTAGGATTATTTGGTCAGGAGTTGCCTCCGACTGTCATTCACTTCGATAATCAAAGTTGTATCAAACTCTCCGAGAATCTAGTATTTCATGACTGGTCGAAGCATATAGAGATCAGATACCACTTCACCAGAGATTGGGTTCAGCAAGGGGCAGTGCAACTTTAGTATATCTCGACTGATGAGCAGGTTGCAAATATTCTCACCAAGGCCCTGCCAAGGGGAAAACATGTCTACTTCAGAGACAAGATGGGCTTAGTGAGAAACACTTTCCTCGATAAGAGGGAGTGTTGAGTTTCAGTGTACCTTGGGAAGTGGTCCCCTTGTGGTTTTGGGTCTCTAACCACAAGTGGAAAATACATTGGGACTATGTACCTTGTACTTTATGTCTAATTCAACTTTGACTTCACTTAAGTCAAAAAGTTGAATTTTTGTCACTTAAGGCAAAAGTGACTAATTATTCACTAAGTGGGTGAATGAGGGGACATAAAGTGAACTTAGGAAACTTAACCCAAAGTGGGTGAATGAGGGGACATAAAGTGAACTTAGGAAACTTAACCCAAAGTGGGTTTTGAGTTGAGATACTTTTGGTGAGATCTCAACCATGGATTAGAGATGGCTTGGAGTGATCCTAGCCATCCAATCTTAGGTTTCCTTATGGAGAGTTCAAGGAGGGTGCATAGGGCCTAAGGAGGCTCATTCATTCATCTGTTCACTAGGAGAGTGTTGACCACCTATTTCAACTAGGGGGTCAACTCCATGTACCATGAAGATATGCACCATCAGGTGCTACCAAGTCAAAGACTTATTGGTTCTACAAGGTATTGTTGGCCTTCAACACATCTTTTTGTAATGAAATTTCTGCTCCCCTGCGTGGGATAATAATGTATTGAGTCTGCATGGATCATAGTTAGGTCAGTTGCCTTAAGAATTCATCATTAGAGGAGTCCCTTTCACTGAGTGTTTTTTTTCCTTAGGTTATTAATTTGGCCTAATCAACCTTATTAATTTCCCTTGAGTTTTTCACTCCCACAAATAATTCCTCCAAAGTGGTGAAAGGTGTTCTAATGGTCTAGCCCCCTGGTAGCTTGTGTCTAGGAATATTGTAAATGACCATGTTAGACATCTCCAAGAGTCTTGCGGAATTCCGTCGAGTCTAGATAGTTTTTATTTTTATTTTTTTTAAAATTACCTAGTTAATGGTAATTTTAATTAATTTTTGATAAAAAATGTAAAAACTAGGTCCTTGGGCTTTTGATAGGGGTATTTGTGCTCAAAAGAAATGGAATGAGACGCCCTACACCCTTGGACCAAGTTTCAACTCAATTGGACAAGTTTTGTTAGGTATTTGTCCATGAGGAGTCTAAGTCAGTCTAAAACAACAATTTAATTGCTAGTATTGACATAGGCAAAATGTCAATTTTTTTAAAATTAAGCAAAATGGTTAGAGAAAAGATGAGAGATGATGCCTAAACCTTTAATTAAGCCTTCCTAACCTTGATCTAACCCTCACAACCCCTTTTCAGTTAGCCACCACTTCAACACATCATTCCCCCAAGGGAAGTTGCACCCCCCTCCTTGAGGAAACATTAGAAAGTAAAAAATTAAAAGAGGTGGGGCCCTCTCTTCCCTAGCGCGCCCTCCTAGAGCCCCCACCTCACTCTTTTGAGTTGGTATTGCTTGCCAACTCATTCCCCACTCACATACCAAAACTCTAAACCAGCTAGTGCGCCCCCCTCCTTGAGATCCTCACTCTTGCTCTTTGGTAGACACTTGGAAGAGATCCAAGAGGGGTAGCTCTTGCTCCCCAAGTATAAATGAAACCCCTCCCCTCTTGAGGACCAATTCTTTTGCTACTGTTACTATGCTCAAATTTCTCCCATCTTTCTCTCTTGCTCATTCTTGCTCATTTCTTTTGGAGAGAAGCTTGTTGCAAGTATTTGCAGCAACCTTCTACTTGGATTAATAGAAAAGCTTTGGAGGCCATTGATGTGTGGAGAGTCTTCTTTGTGCATCTAATCTTGGAGGTGGCTTGGTAATATTTTATTGTTTTGCATTCTATTTGCTTAGAGTAGAGATCCCAAGCAAAGTCTTTTGCTTGGGTAGGTTAGCAATAGTATTATTGTTGATCTATGTTGAGTATATTGTTTCTTTTGCAAAGTATTTTGTAGATCTAACATATATGCTCACCCCTCTCTCTTTCTTGTAGCTTGCTAACAATTTTGCAGGTCATTTCTAGTGTTGGGAAAGACATTTTCAGATCTGGAAAATACCATTTTTCCAACCATTTTCACCTCTAAACATTTCTGTAACTTATTTCTGCAGTTTTCTTTCATATTTTGGGCATACTAACACTTAGAATAGGTCATTTCAATACAATATACTTGCTGTAATTTTCTGCAGAAAATTTCTGTGTAAAAAACATAAATTTTCTTAACATTTGTGTCACTTGTGCAGCATTTCCAGCAAGCTTTTGCTTGCTGGTTTTTTGCAGGTTAGTGACCAAAGAGGTGGTCGAGAGGCCATTTGGGGCCACAAGAAGCTAGAGATCAGCCTCCCAAAGTCGGGTAACAAATACCCTCTTCTTTTCCTCTCTTCTATACATTGTAAGCAAGCCCAAGGGAGTCCCAAGGGCTTGCACTTCTCTCATTGTAATTAATTTTCTGCATTTTTTTTTTTACAAGTTGCCTACACCTTGGTGAGAGCTTGGCTAAGCCAACCCCCAAAAACGTAAGGCTAGGACTTAGTTTTATTTTTCAGCCATTTATTTTATATTGTTTGCCCCACTTGTCATTAGGACAAGTTTGAGAGGCTAGGATTTCCTTTAAGTTTTTAAACATTTCTTTTATGTACCCACTTGTGCACAAAACCGAAAGGCTTTGTCCTCCATCTTGTGCACTTGTTGTGGTAGTTTACAGTAGTTTTCCTTTCAAGCATTTCTCTTTCTTTTGTTTTCCTACACCTTGGAGTAAGCTTGGCTAAGCCAACCCCCAAAATCGTAAGGCAAGGCTAATACCTGGTTATTTCTTCTTTCATGTGCTTAATGGTTTAAAATAATCTCGATCTAGAAGTAATCATTTTATGTTAGTTTAGGCCCATGGAGGCATAACAAATTTACTTTGCTTGTCTTGCTCATTTCACTTCATTGCAAGTTATTTCCATTCAATACTTTGATTTTAAGTTATCTATCTTTTTTAAGTACTTCTTGTGTCTTGCAATTTACTCTTTAAAGCGTTGTAATATCTTGTAATTTACTTTCAAGCTTTTACTTTCTTGCAATTTCAAGTTCAAGTACTTTACTTTTATTGTCATTTATCTCTCAAGTACTTTCCCTTTACATTGCAAGCACACTTTCATACAAGCACTACATTGCACTCACCTTCATTAACTTAACTTAATTTAACTTTAACCAATTTAAGCTCAATTTACCTTTAGCTCTTAGGGCCTAAAATTTACCTAGTTTAATAGGTCACCACTTACTGTCTCAACTTTGCCAACAAAAAGGGAACCTAAGGAAGAAGCAGAGGGTGCTAGATTGGGGACGGTCTCACGGCACTAGGTGTCCCCCTTGTGGAGTACTTTTGTTCCTGGATTGACCCGTGGAGCTAGGGTGTACTTGGGTCACTTATTGAGCACCCAACAATTCTTTTGGTACAAGCGGGGAGAGTACTTGGGTTGTCACTTAGTATAGGATCCAGTCTTCACATTAACAACTTAATCAATCCTAATCAATCCACATTAACCTTGGGCAATCTACATTGGTATCCTTATGGTTTATGCTTAAGTTACATTGCAAGCACTTTACTTTTACATCTACATGCAAATTTTACTCTAAGCATCTTGTGGGTTTGACTAAGTGAACTAAAGTTGCGCATTAGCCCTTGGAGGCCTCATTTCAACATTTTATTTTGAGTTTAAGTTGTGTTTTGGTGTATTTGGTTCACCCCCTTGAAGTTGCGCATCCTTTGGAGGCATCTTCATTGTTTGGGGCTTGTTGTTGTGTATGTCGGTGAAACATCCCCTTTGAGTTGCGCATCCGTTGGAGGCACTCTTTGTTTGGGATAGTTGACTTGATGTGTTGTTTGGTCTCTCTCTTTCACCTGCACATTCAAGTTCACTTCAAGTTAGTTGCTAGTTAGTTTCTTTGTATCTTGCTTTGTCCATCATTGTATAATCTGTATCTATTGTATCATTGTTGTATCTCTTAGTTTACACTTTAACTTTGTAGATAGTTGTTGCTTTCATTCTTTTATATCTAGTCTTAATTGTAAATCTTGTATCTAGTAATTCTTTTTGTAATATTGTTGTAATCTTTGTAGATTCTAAAACTCCCTTAAACTTAGTTGACCCCTTGCCCAATCTTAGGCACTAGTCTTAGTTTCCTTGGGGAAAGGACTTCTTTTGCATTTAAAATCTTGCACTTTGCATTGTTGCTTTTGCATATAGGATAGATCCCCAAACCTTTAATCAACTAAAATCAACTCCTAGAATTAACTTTTAATTTCACATAGTAACTAGGGTCTACCCCCCTTGGCTTCCTTAGGAGTAAGCCTAGACGAAAGAGGTTCAATTCGAGGTGACAGTGGGCTTGAACCTAGGCATTGTGCCTCCAAGGACACACTAAGTGGGTTGGACTTAGCCCACATTTGCAAGTGTGTATAAGGACGACAACAAAGAGCTAGAGAGGAGCAATGGTGATGGGAATGGAAGCTAGGTTTGAGGGAAGCTTGGGCGCCTCCATCCATGGAGGAGCTATAGAGGCTTAGACCTTCATTGTTTTATGGTGATTGTTCTTGCTTAGAGGAGGGAGCACACTAGGAGGAGGGCACACATCTAGCAGGCACTAGGAGGCCTTGTCCAATCTTAGATTTGTTTGGTTCATGCTTGAGGAGGCACACAACTGTTGGTTTGTGTGCAAGGGATTCTTCATTGGGCCAAGGAGGAGCTTGGGTGCTTCAGTTCAGTGGATAGAGCAACAAGGAGAGAGGGGTGCACTTTCTTAGGCACATTCATCTTGGAACCTGTGCTACAAGCTTGAGAGGAGCTTGCTATCATACCAGGTTTTCTTGTTTTGTATTCCTTGTTGTATTCACTGCTTGAGATCATCATTATATATACTTTCATTCCACACTGGTTTTCCCCGGGGGGATTTTATCTAGGGTCATGTTGACCCAAAATACCTGTGTCCTATTTTCATGCATGCTTAGAGTGTAGATCAACTTATTTGTGTTGTAAAGATATAGAGGATTGTTACTTGTTTTGAGATATATTGCATGTGCTAACCACTGGTTTGAAAACACTTGCAAGGGCACCTCAAAGAACACTTAACCAATAAAAATTATGGGCAGAAAAGTGCAAAACTGTTTGCTGTCCTAAAACAACAACAAATGACAGTTTGGAGATTAAACTTAGAGCCAAACTCAATGTCAAAGACAGACCTTAGTTGGCAGCCTCATAGTACCTCAGTTTTCTTCAGTTATGGCATCCACTCTGTGGGCCCCAAGCCCCAATGAAGGCCCAAGCTAGGCTTTTTCCTCCAAAAACGTCCACCAAACAAGGTCCTGCAAAGACAAATGATTGCACCCTCCAAGGGTCTCAAGTCAAATGTATCATGGCAAGTAAAATCACATTTAATACAAGAGCCACCTAAACATGTGCATCAAAATTACCTTTTCAAATAAAAAAAGTGCTCAAAGATCCTATGAAACTTGCCAAGTTTAGGTATGGGAGGGTTGTCATGGTGACCTGTTGGGTGAGTCATTCCTTAAGTCAAGGAGTGTGTCCTAGGTGGACCTTGTCTAAGTCATACAAAGAAGATGAAGTGGATGGGGGTAAAATTTTTGGTCATGGGGTTCATGACATACAAGGGTTCATATTATTTCATTTGTGGGTGCCTTTGTAGAGGGTGTGCTTCACCTTCATTTTCAATGCAACCTTTTTCCAAGCCCATTTCATTGCCATTAATTAATTAATATTTTTCCAAGTTGAAGCCAAAGTGGGATTTCTACCTAAGCATGGAAAACATTGCCCACCTTGACTCTACCCTTGTTACACTGTGCTTCCCCAAGTTGAAGACAATGTGTGGGACTTCTACTTAAGCATGAAAAACATTGCCCACCCATGCTCTACCTTGGTTGGCATGCTTATTTAGTTATTTGTCTTACGGGTCCCATTAGTTTTTTGTGAGAGACATTTCATTGTCCTCGGGATCCCTGGGTGAGCATCTAGAAGGTTTATGATTGGATTTTATCTTTTTCCAGCTACAAGCCTCTGGGCCTTCAACCCCTTCTTCCCATGAAATAAGGTACAATCCCTTCTTGGGTTAGTACACCTGAAAATCCCAAAAGATGAAGAGACGAAAAAAATGAAGTGTGGAAAATGACAAGTATGACCGGGAATGGTAGGATGACTCATTAAGGAGACCTCCCAGTGGCAAACCTTTCCCCAAGGGTGACCACTTACTAGGGCACAATGTCAACCACCATGGTGAAACAAGGCAAAGAGCATAATTTCCAAGCAAACGTTCTATAATCAAGAGCAGCTTTAATGTAACATATCCAAATGCCTCAAGTATTCAAGTGACACTTACCACAATACCTAACTTGTACCTCATAGAGCAAGACCCACTTTCTTTCGGAAACAAGTTGATGTGGTGAATGCCATCATGATGAATCGGAGAAGTATGGTGGTGAAGCTGGTCTTCATCTATGTATGTGGACACTATCAGTGATCCATCTCTCGACACTCCATGTGTGCAACCTGAGGTCCTTGAGACATCATCTCCTTAGTTATTCCTATAGATGGGGGATAACAGGTCCTCTACATGAGAATTCCTTGGTTGCATCACCACCTTGAAAGTAAATTCTTGCAATAATATTAACCAACAGCTAATTGTCCCACAGATTACATGTTTATTAATAAAATACAAAAGGGCTTGATGATCTATCAAAAATATAAAGGAATTAACGAGTATATGATGCTGGAGCTTTGGGACAGTATATGCCATCCCAAGTCCCCGTTTAGAAGTCTCTCTTTGTGAAAGTATTTGGTCCATGTATGTATTATGACAATTCTATATCATTGTAAGTTTCATCCTTTTGCAGCTGACAACTTGAACTTTGATCTGCTGTGTATATTGCTGGTTTTATACTGTGATTTCCTCTTGTTTATTTTTGTCAGTTGCTTGAAATGCATTAATAGCATAGACTCTAGAGAGTGCTTAATTGCTTAATGGCTATCTAATTTTAAAACAGTTGCATTAGAGGAAATATATGGATGTAAGCAAATTATACAACCTCTAGGAATGCAAAAATTACATTTGAAGCATTTTAGTTCCTTAAATAAAGATTGTTGAAATGCATTTGACAGATTGCTGCTTATCCAAAGGCTACAGCAGTTCTTGTAAGAAATCATGGCATCTATATATGGGGTGACTCGTGGATTAGTACAAAGACCCAGGTCAGCAGTTTCTCTGCCAATGAAAATATGATATTGTTTTATTCTCCGATTCATATTTAGCAGTTTATATGCGTTTTTTCAAGATTTTGTATGCTTGTGCTTATTACTAAAGATACTATTTATTATATATCTGGTGTTTAAATATTTATTTGTCTGTGCAGGCAGAATGCTACCACTATCTTTTTGATGCCGCCTTAAAGCTTTATCAGATGGGTTTGGATCCTACCACACCAAACCATGGTCCAATCTCTCAATCGAATCGTTCATTACTACCTGAAGAAACACGACGGACAGATATGGTGTGCAGAGTTCTCAAGGAAAATGGAGAAGTAAAACCACCTCATGTAAGTTTTTCACTTGATTATAGTCTTTATGAGAAAAGCATACTTTTATGGTAAGCATAAAAGAGTTTTTTGTCAGAAACTGTTTTTGTGCATTTTTATTTATTTCTTTTATCAGAGGATATCTTTTGTCCGAAGAAAATGTTGGATTGCATTGAAGAAAAGCTAATGGCAGATTCATTGTTAGCCTTTCTTAACACCAACAAATTTTTATCTGATTTCAGTATTTGTATTCTTAAAATTACTTTCCAATTCAAATACTCAAACGTAACATAATTTTAATTTTCAGAACTTTTATTTTTAGATGTGTGTTTGGTTTTACTGCAGCACTGCATTCTGCTGGATATAGAGGGGACCACAACACCAATATCATTTGTGGCTGACATTCTTTTCCCTTATGCTCTCAATAATGTGGGGAGCCACTTGAGAGCAACTTATGAGACTGACGAAACCCAAGATGATATTAGAATTCTGCGTATGCAAGTAAGGCCACTATACTGTTGATACCTTTGCAGATTTTTGATGATTTTTTTATATTGGAGATTTTTGTAGAGTCATATCTTAATACAATTTCTTGAGACTACTATTAAACCATGCAGGGAAAAGTGATATCTTATACAGTAAAGTATATGTAATGCAATGTTTTAAAACTCGGACTTGGACTCAGAATTGGTCGAGGGTCAACTTGGACTTAGACTCGGACACGGAGTGACTCGGACCGATTTGATTTCAATGACTCGGTTTACTAAAAAATATATAAAATATTTAAATTTTGATGAAAAAATTATATCTAAAAAATTCCAAACCATGATTCCCCAAAATTATTGAAAATTTGAAAGAAAGCATTATGAATAAATGAGCAAGAACAGTTAATTGACAAACATAAATGACAAGCAATGTTCCACCATCACTTATATTGGGATCCTCATCATTAGTATCACCCTTTGTCTCTACCTCGATCCTTCAGGGGCATCAGTCAACACCACCCTATTTTGATGAAATTGCCTAATCCAAGCCTTATAATATGGTAGAAAAAGCTTAACATGCCTAATCAATGATTTTGGTTTGAGTGAAGGGTACATTTTTGCTAAGGCCATGACAAAGGAGTTCATCAATCAATACCACCAACATCAAGGTTCATAAAGGGCTTGGTGCTCTTAATTAAATGCCAATCCCATACCCTCATATGTGATAGAATCCAATGAAAATGTTGCAATCCTACCAATCCTGAAACCCTAAATATTGTTAAGTCTGTTGAATTTTAAACGGGATATGAAATTCTACTTTCTCCATATGAAGTTCGATGAGGTTGGAACCACTCTCAAACATCCTGAAACAATTAATGGCAATGTTAAAAATTTAAGTAAAATGAATGTTCCTTTTACTTTAAGAATTTAACATTACTATTAATTGCCAACATTTTTGGTCAAACCGTGTGAGGCAAATTGAGATTCCTCCAAGGAAAGATGTTGGTAGGATTTAGGAGTTAGGTTTTTTTTTTCTTTCTATAAAAAAATTGAATTTTGTTTGTTGAGTCAGCCACACTGGGGTCCAATAGCTACTTGACCGAGTAGGACCAGTTTGATATTGAACCGGTTGAGTCAGACTTTGACTTGGCCAATTTAGTACCAAACCGACCATTTGAACCGATCCATTGGCTGAGTCGATACGGGTGGTGGTCAACTCAATCCGAGTTTGAAAACATTGATGTAATGAAGTGGTTAGCTCAATTGGTTTTCGCTAATGTTGTTGGGCATGTGATTAGTTCCATGCTGGCAGGGGGCCAGTTCAAATATCCTTGGGTGAGGCGCACTAGTCTACATCAACAGGTTTACTAGGGATGCTATCCCTTAGGTTTCTCTGTGAGATTTTCCTTGGAAAAGAAAAGTATATGTAACACACCTATTGCTCTTCCTTGGATAGGGGGTGTTGGATCCACTATCTCAACATAATGGGCATTGTTGCTGTCCTTATACACACCTGGGGTAACGTGGAAAAAACCTTCAATCCACTTGGTGTGTCCTTGGGGGCAAGTTTCGAGTTAAGGTGCTGTCACTTGATCCTCAACTCCTCCATCTAGGCCAACTCCTAGTGAAGCCAAGGGGGGAAGTCCCTATAAAAATAATCTAAGGCTCTTTTAAACTAAGAAAGCAAAAGCACTTATTTCTAGGAGTTTATTGCTTGAAATAAAACAAACCATTCAACATTTAACATTCATCATCATCATAATCATAAAGTACTTGTCCATAAGAATGCATATATCAAAGGATACAAGATCTGCAAGATTTAAGCATATAAGTTAGACAATGTGCATGAATGTAAAAGATTGCTTTCATGGAAAATATACCAGTTATACCAGTGCCTTAAAGGGAGTCGTGGGCAATTGTTGATTGAGAGTTTTATTAAGATAAATTAATGTTGAGTTAATGAGAAAATGTGGCCCCTTTGGAGGCTATCTCTTTGTTTGGAAACTTGCGAAGAGTTTACCGAAACCCAAGAGGTCTCACCAGTAAACTCACTAAAAGTGCTGGATGTCCAAAACGGGTGGGAAAACCAGGTCCTGAGAGGGCTTGCCTTACTTCACAGGTCACTTTTAGACGTTTTCCTGCGCATTGAACTAACTACTTCAGAGATTTTCCTAATTAGACTACAAACAAGGTTCAATTACTTTGCAAAAAATAAATTTAGTACCCTTCTTTGTAGAGAAAATTTGCAAAAGTACTTGAAAAAAAGAAAGATCTTTGCAACACTTAAAAGAGTTAAATTTTGCACCCTGCTTTGTATTTGAAAAAGAGAAACTGCAAGATATTTAGAAATTGAAAGGTTGCAAGATTTATTGCTGAAAGTAAATAAAGCAGTGTAATCTAAACATGCATAAGAGATTCAAAATTTTAATTAATCATGCATGTGAAATATGAGCGTTTATGTGTGTTCGATTTACTTGACTTGTGTGTTTGAGATAAAAGATTTAGACATGCATCAAGAAAGAAAGCCACACAAAGATTCATAAATCCCCCTAATGGGGATGGAGAAACTAGGCACAAAATGGCCCGCTTTTATTGCAACTATTACACTGAGAACAAAGTTCTCTTTGAGTTTAACTTTGAAGAAAGGATCCTTATAAATTCTGGATCTTGAAGAAACTACAAGAAAAGAAGAAGGAAAGAAACTTCGTTGATGAAGTAAAACCCCCCTGGGGTGCTCCAAAAACCTTGATTTTGCCAAAATTTGATGTAATCTCCCCTTGTACCTGTTATTGCTGCAAGAAAACAATGAACAAAGCTTGTTAAAAGATGACGAAAAAGATTTTAAAACTAAAAAAAATTATCAAAATTCTTTAGAAAATTTTGTAAGGCAAGAATTGAAAAATTTTAGACTTTTTTGACACTTTGCATGAACCTAACTTAGGCTCTTCTAGCTGTTTCTGTTTGCTGTCCTAAAACAACAAGCATAGGGCAGCTAGCTAGCTTGATTTTAAATGCAAAACAAAACACTTAACTAGCTTCAAATCTAGAAGAGAAAAAAGGCTAGAAAATGCCCTAGATCTACTTCTTTAAATTGAAAGAATTTTAAATTAGATCTAGATACTTTGCATGCAAAAGAAACTAAGTTAAACTTTTATATTTAAACTAACTTCTCAAGCATGCATGAAAGAAGTAACTAAATGACTTTGAAGAAAATTGAGAGGGAGAAATGAAGAAACTCTTTTTTCTTTCAAAAATGAAAAACTGTGGGCTATGGGGTCCTTTGATGAAGAGTAGAGGGAGCTCTATCCTTTGAAAATTTTGGACAATGATGGTTGAAGCAACAACCAATCAATCCTCCAAGCTTGAGGAACCTGCAAACAATATACTTCAACCCTGCATACACTTGTTAAGAAAGTCTTCCCTACACAAAACAACACTCAAATATGCATGTTAGTTTAACCAAAAACGAGACATGCAATACAGAAGTCTATGATTTATAAGGAAGAAATGAGATGGATCAAACTAGATTTACCTCACTCTACTGTATGACAACATACTTTTAAAGCCTTGCAAATAGATTACAAAATTGAAGCACAAGATACAAATTACCTCATAATGATAGCACTAGATCCAAGCATCCACACATAGCATCAACACCAATAGAACTCCAAAGTCTTCTTTATTCAATTTAGAAATGATACAATACAACAAAAATGGTCTATCTTCCCAAAGCTCCAACTCTAACGAATGGAGGAGGGGTAGCCTTGCTTATATAGCATAGGTGGTGACAACTCCAAAGAGGGAATGCGTGAGGGTTTAGGGTAAATGCGTGAGTGAAAGAGGAGATGCGTGGGGTTAAGGGGAGTGATGGATGAGTGGATAGGGAGATGTGTAGAGTGGAGTGGGAGTGAAGTAAGGTGATGGGTGAGTGAGGTGGAGTGAAGTGGGAGAGAGTGGAGTGAGGTGGACTGGAAGGGGTAGTTAGGAGATGCGCATGTGCTTTGGGATGTGCGCCATCCATCTAGGATGTGCCATTTCACTAAGTGGGGTCGAGTCCCCACTTTGGGATCTCCTCCACGCAATTAACCTCCAGTGAAGTCGCCCTCACCTTTACTTAACTCGCCTAGGCCTCCAGTCAACTGGGGACATGAGAAAAACATGTTTCCAACATGTTCCCCAGTTCTCCTAAAAAATAGGAAATGAATTTAATTACCCCTTTTTTCCGTAAATTTCGAGTAAATTTCATTTTTAGTGATAATAATTACTTTTTTGTCTCGAAAGATGGGAGATAGGGATTTACATGATACTTTGGACTGGAAAACGACCATAAATATGGCATCTGACAATGTTTGATGTCATATTTTTACAATTTATTGACTCGGAATTAAAAAATTCCATATTTGCGGGAATTTAATTAATTCACTAAAACATTAAAAAAAACCTATCAAATCTAGCCGCAATTTCCAAATGACTCAATCAAGATGACCTGGTATGAGCTCATATACATTTAGACACTAGGCATGGTTAATTTGGTTTTCCATGCCAAGGCCTAACCACCATCACATACTCCAGTTCTGGAGTCAGTCTTCTGAGTGAAAAAGCTTAGAAATTATTTAATCGCTCACAAAGGCAAGCAGAAAAAATAATTAACAAGTGAAAAAAAACACTCTAGAGTACATGCTCGTACCTAGGTCTTAGGTGGCCAATAGCCTTTTACAATATCTCATACTCAGGTAATTTATTACAATGGTGGAAATGCGGAAAAAATGTGGTCTTTAGAAAGACCGAATGAACTTTGAACTCTGTCATATGAGCACTAATTGCTCATTCTTTGGCGGCTCTTCAGGAAATCCAGCTTGTGCAAACTGGTGGATAACAGGCATCTTTAATTACTTTTGTGGCAGTGGATAAGATCTATGGAAAGTGTGGCAGTAGTACTGCTCATAACCTTTGCCTATCCCAAAATCCATTTATAATCTCATTCAAACTATATGAAACATAAACTGGAATATCGCACAACTGTAGGTACATTATGAACTCAAAACATGTTGAGATATTTTGGTTAATCTTCACTTGTGGCAACATGCAAGCCATATTGTGGGTTGTTACACTCATTTTTACACTTTATTGTATTTTAGTGTAAGGTTGGCCTAGTCTCCTCCTTGGGGCTAGTGCCTTAACCCTAGTTGAGTGGTATAAAACTATAAATACACCACCTCCCACATTTGTAACATCATCTCATTCAAGTGAGTTTATTCATTATTTTGCCCAAGGGCACCTATACTATTACACATCAGTTGTGTTGTGCACTCTCTTGAAGTCTTATGTGTTCATCAATAAGGCACTGTTATATTTCAGCTTGTTTATTTTTTGGATTAGGGTTTTTTGGAGAATTCACCATAGATCCTCTACCTTATGATTTTGAACATGGTATCGGAGCTATTGTGGATTTTCTTCCTCTATCCAACGCTCTTTAAAGCTGTTTTCTTTTCGGATCTGAAATTAAGGTTTCAGTGCTGTTACATATCTGAATTAGGGTTTCCAACACCTTGTTTTTTGGACAACAGCTAGTTTTTAGGATTTTTCTTACACCTATCTTCATCAGCGCACACCTACTTGGTAGCTTTTTTTTTTTTTTTGGCGAATTTAAGCAAGTTGCTGCGGTTTTGATCCCTCCTTAAGGGAAATGCAGTCTTTTTTCTCCTTATTTTAGTGACAAGTTGCAGATCTGCATTGGTTGTACTGAGAATAGTGAGGTGCATCTACAACTTAGGTAGATGTGTCACATCTATAACATTAGTAAATTAAAAAAAATTGAAGTCCGTAAAAATGAAAAATGAAAAAATAGGCAACCATAATAATAAAAGAAACTAAAAAAAATGGACCATAATAATTATAAAATTCTATAATAAATAAAATGACATAGATTCATCTTTATCAGGCCAGGAGTGGGCAGAAAAGTAACTCCACACTGATGTGCTTTGCATTAGCATGATAGGTTAATAAATACAACCAAAATGACTCTTGGTCTTCCATAACTGAAGACGTTTCCTATCACCTATGACTATTCATATTTACAATATTTTTACAAGTAACACAATCACGAAGGATTA
>ML847335.1:16363-26426 GCA_009831015.1 Picea engelmannii | reverse complement strand
ATTTTTGGGGGGGTGAGGGAATTGAGTCTTTTAATTATTAAAAAGAAATTAATTTTTGGAGAACCATAGGGATGAGTGACACTTGGACGGCAGAGAATTTTAGAGGATTGTCATTAAAAAATTAAATTAATAATGATTTAGGAAAGTAGGTGGGTCTCAAATTTCTATAAAAGAAGGGGAAAAGAAGGAAGAAAGGGGGGAACGGTTAGCGTAACGTTACGCTGCCGGATTGTGGCTTGACGGATTGCTTGTGAGGAGTAGGGTTTATCTCAGTTGTATTGGAGTGGTAGCTCAGCCTTGGAGGCGAGCTGAGAAGCTAGTCTTATCTCTGGATCTTGTGAGGCCCCTTTGCGGCTCGGGGGGCTAAGGGGGAAGCAGAGTACCCCTAGCAATAGGCTGGGAGGTACCGGTGAGCTTTCTACGGTCATCAAGCAGGAGCAACAAGGAGCGCGGGACATTGATCGAGGAGTTTGCAAAGAAAAAGGTACGCGCGTCATTTAGTAGAGTAAATGCATTAGTTTATGATTAGATCAGCTTATGTAATGGAATCTAGATGGATGAATGTTTAATTTCAATCGATGTTGGTTATCGTTGGGCCAATTGGTCGTTCTTTCATTGCTTACATCCAGCAGAGTGTTGTGTTTTTAATGTTGCTGCAAAATTTTACTGTGTCACCTTGAGTAATCCTCCAGCCTTGAATTTATCTTTTCTTCTCAATCCCCTCGGGCAAATTTCACTGTGTATTGTCATGCTGAACCACTCGTTCGAAAAATTTATTTGGATTGGTTACTGTGTCGTAGTTCTGAAATTTTTGTTGGGTTAAATCGTTAACGAATTGGGTTTCTGAAATTTTTTGATTTGCATTTATTGGGCGTTCTCATGATTACAGTGGGAAATTTGTTTATGATCTGTGTTTTAAATGATCTGGAAACGATCTGGCAATTCGTTTATGATATGGATATTCGTTTTGATCTGCGTTTTAATTTTTTAATGGTCTGCGTCTTACTGGAATATATTTTGGCGTTTTCATTTTATACCGTGGGCAATTCTTGTGTTTGGGCGTTTTTATTGCACACTGTGAGAAATTCTTACCTTGGTCGTTTTTATTAATTACGGTGGGTGATTTTATTATATACAGTGAGCTTTCTCAGGTTGGGCGTTTTCATTTGATACCGTAAGCCATTCTTGTATTTGGGCGTATTTATCACCCACAGTGAGCAAATTCTTACATGGGTCGTTTGATCATATACAGTGGGCGTTTTGCAACTGTTCCTGGGTGTTTTGGGCAACTGATATTGGGCGTTTTAGCATCTGATATTGGGTGATTTTGCCACTATTGTCTTGGGAGTTTTAGCATCTGATATTGGGCATTTTTGCCACTGTTGTCTTGGACGTTTTGATCTGAGTTTAAATGTGTGAATGACCTACGTTTTACTGATGTATTTGGGCGTTTTGATCTGAGTTTTAAAAGCGTGAATGACCTGCGTTTTACTGATGTATTTGGGCGTTTGATTCGAGTTTTAACTGTGTGAATGACCTGCGTTTTACTGGCATATTTGGGGCATCTTGATCTGCGTTTAAATGTTTTAATGACCTGCGGTTCTCCTTCAGAACTGGCTTTATTACCCTTGCATTTTGAGTCTGCGTTTCTCCTTCAGAACCGGCATCATTACCTTGTGTTTTTGGGTCGTGCGTCAATCTAATTTTTGCCTTTTATTTTTCTCTCTGCATGGCCTCTCGTAGAAGGGTTGCGTGGCTACTAATTTGGGGTTGATCCAAGTTGAATTTTTCCTCCCACATTTATGTGTAACTGGCCTTTACAAATCTTGATTTTACTGGATCTGTCCATTTACCAACTGACTGAATTCTGATGCATTTTCCCGGATTCTGTCCATACAGCGACCCTGCTGATCTGTGTAACCGGTCGTTGATATGCACACGGGTCCCCGATCCGTGTTATAGACGCAGATTGTAATTTTATATTCTTTGGGTATTTTTGTTGATTACCTCCTTTATGATTTAGATATGTTAGTTTAGTTACCTTTGCAGGCCCTTGTTATACCCTATCGTTGATGGTAATTTTATTCTTAATTAATATCAAATAGCGTTCGTATTAGACCTCATGAGCCGAAATTTATTGATTGTAAGAATCATTTTTGTATAAGGTGAAAGGTCGGAATGTCTTAGGGAGAGTTATTAAAGTGTATTGCATTGGTAACCTACAAAAAGTGCAGTGATCATTATCATATAGCAAGTCTTATTATTATAAATCGGAATGTTGATATGGTATTATGGTAAAGTGAGTGCCATTTAATTCATTGATAATCTCCAGGATGTAATTTAGTTATTATTTAATTGCAAGGTCTTATAATGAAAATGTAAAGATGCTAGCGCTATGGTGTTGCCATTGAAATTTTATCATGATTTTAGTTAGTAAATTTGCAAGGTCCTTATTTTATAAAAGTAATAATACTAGTCTGATGGGGATGTCGTAGTAGTTTTAATATGGAAGCAGTTAGTTAATTGCAAGTCCTTGTAGTACAACATAATAATGCTAGCCTTGATGGCGATGTTAGTGTAGTTAATTGTCGTGGTAAATTTATCCTTGAAATATGGATTGTAATAACCTCACTTGTGGAATAATATATATATGCTAAATAGCCTTGACCTCCTAGGAGTGTAAGGGCATTGACAATGTTTAAGATATTGTCGTAGAATGAATATAATGAAAGGTAGATATTTAGAAGGACGTTTCATTTTCAACCTAGAAGGGTAAGGTCCCTAAACTAAGAGCAGGAAATCTTTATGTGTTAGAATTAGAAATTATTCATGCATACTCACTCTTATGGTTGGGTTGATGACTCATCGACTAACGGTTTTAAACAAAGTAAATGATCTACCCTTGTGGCCAGTTGAGTTGTAGGTTATGTCGAGTCGTAACTAATGGTTGGTTATGGTTAGTGTCCCTTGACTTGCGTCTTCCATGAGGTCATGGCTGTCCGTTGATTTTGTTGCACTTGGTTGGCTTGCTTTGCCTGGTTTGCTTGTGTCGGGTGGTATGTAGACACCTCTCGTAGCCTTAGAATGTATGTCTGCATGTGTGATTATTTCGTGCAAAAAATCCAGTGTCGTATCAAGAGTCTCGGGCCCTTTAAAGGCAGGGTTTCCACTCTTGCGACACACCTGACAGAGATTACTAGTTTCTGCCTGAGCAGTCGACCAGGAGCTTGTCTAATCTTCTTTCGAGAAGACATAAGACTAAAAGCCCTACTTTTCTGTGCAGAAATAGTAAACTCTACTGTAGGATTCTTCCATCTGTGATTGTACCGTACTTAACACCTGGTGTCATTTCCTGCTTACAGCTGCTAGTTGTACGCCTTATGTCTAGGGATGTGTATCGCTTGTTGTCACGGTGTTATGTCGGGGTCGTCTTGTTGTGTTAGTATTGCTTGCGTCTCGTTCTAGGTCGGGTTACTAGTTTCTGCCTGAGCAGTCGGCCAGGAGCCTGTCTAATCTTCTTTCGAGAAGATATAAGACTAAACGCCCTGCTTTCCTG
Source organism: Picea engelmannii (assembly GCA_009831015.1). Lineage (NCBI taxonomy): Eukaryota > Viridiplantae > Streptophyta > Pinopsida > Pinales > Pinaceae > Picea > Picea engelmannii. The sequence goes on along the minus strand of ML847335.1, from coordinate 22,870 downwards.
TGTAGAAATAGTAACCCTAACACCATGGTTCCTTCCCTCTGTGTTCTTACTGTGCACCCCCAGTATGTCTTGATGTTTGTGTTGTGTGCCTTATGCCTATGGTCATATATTGTTGTCATTACTCGTTGTGCCTTCGGTCTTCTTGTGTTGAACATCGTGGTTGCGTCTTGCTGGTTGTCGAGTGGCGACGTAGAGTCAAGTGTGGTTGTCACTTCTACATGCGCGCACACACCTTAAACAAAAAAAAAAAAATTGCACATGTTTTCAGAGTTGTTGTCATAACGAGGAGGACGTTACATATGGTATCAGGGCGAGGTTCGACCCGCGACTTGGGATTCGCTGCGGCTTTCGTTGACATGATTATATTTGTTTATTTTGTTGCTGATTGATTTGAGTGGTGTGTGCAGGTAATCATGGTTAGAGGACGCCGCGGAGGCAGACGATGGGGTGCCAAGGGAGGAGGCGTGACGACTCCAGTAGCATCCACGCCTGAGGGGTCTAACCCCCCACGGAGGAGAGCAGGTTCTCGGATAGGAGCATATCGCAGTTGGAGACATTGTTGGGATGATGAGATCCTTTCAGCGCATGTCTGAGCCATTGATCAGCCGATTGGATAGAGACGAGGCCAGGGCGCCGACACCTGTGGAGGTTCCGCTGTGCGCACCGGCCGTTACAGGTAGCATTCACCGTGAACTCGAGAAGGTGAAATTTCCTGAGTTCTTTGGTGCCCCGGACGGCGCAGCTGCCGAGGAATGATTGGATAATATGGCGATGTGCTTCACACTTCGCGATTATACCTCCAACATGAAGGTCCGCATGGAGGTCTTTCAACTGAAGGGGAGCGCTCTTCTATGGTGGAAGACGCTCCTGCCACAGCTAAACATGGCCGTTGAAGACGTTTCATGGGAACTGTTCGAGGAACTATTTCGAGAGAGGTATCTTTCAGAGGAATCCATTGAGCATCAGCTCAATGAGTTCAACGCATTACGACAGGGAGGTCATACGGTGCCCGAGTACGAGGCACGTTTTATGGAGCTGCTCCGGTATGCTCCGCACCTGAACACTGAGAAGCTCAAGGTCAACAGGTTTGTGTTTGGCCTTAATGACAGCCTACGGGCAAAGGTTAGGATCTTTATGCCTCAAACCTTGCACGACGTTGTCCAAAATTCCCTCATATCAGAGGAGGAGCTTATCAGCGGGGGTCAGACTAGGACTCCATCGATACCAGCAGGGCAGGGTTCCACTGGTACACCGCAGCATCAGACACCAGCGAGACATACGCCGGGGTATCGTGGCTTCCAGAGGGGATCCACTTTTTCTACACCATGACGACTGCCACCTCAGCAACGGACACCTTATCGAGGACCACAGCAGCGTCACCCGCAGCAGCAGCAGTTTAGGCCTGTTCAGTAGAACAGACCAGGTTTCTAGGCCAGTGGGCCATCATCTTCTACTTCGGGTACCAGGACTACTGGGCCGAAGAAGGGGCGTTGGACGTGTGGGGAGCCACAATACCAGTGCAACTGTCATGTGGAGAGGACCAGAGCGTCCGGATCAGCCAGACCCACTACAGTGGGAGATATGGGCAAGGCCCATCGGATACATGCAGCGGTGAATAACCACCAGGCAGAGCACCAGTCGACTGTGCTCAAGACGACAGGTACTATCGCTGACCAGACCCTTAGTATTTTGATAGACCCAGGAGCTACTGAGAGTTTTATTTCTGGTGCAACGCTAAAAAAGATTAAGGTCAAGGCAGTCGAACATGACAAGTTTATCTTCGTGGAGATGGCTTCTGGAACCAAACAAAAGGTTGGAGGAAAGGTTACGGGTTGTTCCCTTAACCTGGCAGAGTTTGTCACGACGGTCAACTTGTACGTCACGATCTTAGGATCTTATGACGTCGTGATCGGCATGGATTGGTTGGAATCGCATGAGGCGATGCTCAACTGTAAGACGAAACGGTTGAGCTTAGTCGATGATGAAGGACATAGATGGGTGATTGTAGGATGAAACCAGGGAGTATCCCTGAGGTTCATCTCTTCCTTACAGTTACAGAAGAGTATGCACAAGGGGTGCAAGATTTACGCGATCCTTGCGCTAAACGAAAATGGAGTAGCAGAAGGTCTAGAACACCTTCCGGTGGTGAAGGAGTTTGCGGATGTATTTCCAGAGGAGTTGCCTGGGATGCCGCTAGAAAGAAAATTGGAGTTTACTATAGACCTGAAACCGGGGACCGAACCGATAGCAAGAACTCCTTATCGGATGTCGACCCCGGAGTTGCAAGAGTTAAAAATGCAACTGAAGGAGTTGTTGGACCTGGGACTGATATGTCCTAGTGTGTCACCGTGGGGTGCACCAGTTATTTTCATACGGAAGAAGGACGGATCATGGAGGCTTTGCATTGACTACCATCAACTGAACAAGGCTACGATCAAAAATCAGTATCCCTTACCAAGAACTAATGATCTGTTCAATCAAATGAAGGGTGTCATGGTGTTCTCCAAGATCGATTTGCGATCAAGATATCACCAGTTATGGATCAAGGAGGATGACGTCCCTAAGACCGCTTTTAAGATGAGATTTGGACATTACGAGTTTAATGTTTTACCTTTCGAACTGACAAACGCCCCAGGGGTATTCATGAGTTTGATGAATGGGGTGTTCCGCGAATACTTGGAAAAGTTCGTCTAGGTATTCATTGACGATATTATGATCTACTCTCGGACGACGAAGGAGCATGACGAGCACTTGCGCTTGGTACTACAATGTTTACGAGAACACAAATTATATGGGAAGCTGTCCAAATGCTCTTTTTATCAATCGAGGATTCACTACTTAGGGCATGTCATCTCCGGCGAAGGTATCGTCGTGGATCCAGCCAAGGTTGAGGCTATTATGGAATGGCCTGCACCGACGAATGTCACAGAAGTGCGTAGTTTTATGGGTTTAGAAGGATACTATCGACGGTTTGTCGAAGGATTTTTAAGGATAGCAAATCCGATCACGAAATTGAAGAAGAAAAACAAGAATTTTGATTAGACAGAGAAATGCACGGAAGCATTTAGGAGGCTTAAGGAGTTGTTGACAACAGCGTCGATACTAAAGGTCCCTGACATGGACGTAGACTTCTTGGTATGCACTGATGCATCCAAGGAAGGGTTAGGCGGGGTCCTGATGCAAGACGGACGAGTGATTGCTTACATTTCGAGGAAACTAAGAAGGCATGAGGAAAACTACGCGATGCATGATTTGGAGTTATTAGCCATAGTATATGCCTTAAAGGTATGGAGACACTACCTTGTTGGACGAAAATTTGAATTAAAGACTGATCATTGTGGATTACAACACATTTTTACGCAAAGGGACCTGAACGCGCGACAACGGCGTTGGTCGGAATTGCTTAGCGAGTACGACTTCGAGATTACTTACATAAAGGGAACGGTGAACCAAGTGGCAGATTCTTTGAGTCGGAGGCCACGCATCTTTTTGGTGTTGCCTCTTCAGACGAATCTACGTGAGAAGATTCTCACTTTACAGCGTGACGATGACTGGTACAAAGAAGTCGAGGATTTCATCGGACAAAACACAATGATGGTACCACGATATGAGGGATATTAATTTGATAGCGATGGTTTATTGAGGTTTATAGGTCGGATTTACGTACCGCCAAACGATGAGTTGAGGATGTTGATCCTGAGCAAGGCTCATAGAGCAATTTACATGGCTCACCCAGGAGTCACGAAGATGAGGGCAGACCTTAAACCCTTATTCTTCTGGAGGGGAATGAAGGACGACATAGTCAACTTTGTGGCTAGATGTCTCGAGTGTCAGTAGGTAAAGGCTGAACATAGACACCCGGTAGGATTACTTCAACAGCATGCTATTCCAGAATCGAAATGGGAAGTTATTTCGATGGATTTTATTGTTGGATTTCCACTGACGGCAAGGAGACATGACTCGATTTTTGTAGTAGTAGACACTCTGACGAAGAGTGCTCACTTTATTCCGGTGTGTACGATGTATCAGGCACCGAACATAGCGAGAGTTTTCATCAGTGAGATTGTGAGGCTGCATGGCATGCCTAAGAAGATTATATCCGATCGAGGATCGATGTTTACTGGACGATTTTGGATGAGTTTCCAATAGGCCTTGGGAACTCAACTTAACTTTAGTACTGCGTATCACCCAGAGACCGACGGACAGACGGAATGAACGAACCAAACCTTGGAAGACATGTTGCGCATGTACGTGATGGACCAACAAAAGCGTTGGGAGGAATTCTTGCCTCTAGTAGAGTTCGCTTATAACAACAGCTACCAGAGCACCATTAAGATGGCACCTTTTGAGTTCCTTTATGGGCGACCGTGTCGGACGCCCTTGAGTTGGGATTGGCTTGAGGATAGGGTCCTAGTGGGACCAGAAGCGATCCAAGAAATGGAAGAGAAGATGCAAACCATAAGACAAAGGATAAAAGAAGCACAGGATCGACAGAAGAGTTATGCCGATGCGCACCGAGTCGACCGTAGTTACGAGGTCGGCGATCGAGTCTTCTTGCGGGTTAAACCACATAAGAGTTCGATCAAGTTTGGAAAGAGAGCTAAACTCTCTCCTAGGTTCATGGGACCTTTCGAGATTATGGAGAGAAAGGGGCCCGTGGCCTATCGACTAGCCTTGCCTGATTCTTTGAGGCATATGCACGATGTTTTTCATGTATCTTTTTTGAGACATTATGTTAGTGATCCTACGCACGTGATTGACATGAGTTCCTTGCAGGTATCGGACGAGGGAGCACTCACGGCTGAGCCAGTCCGCATTTTAGATCATCGCATTCGACAGTTACGACGTCGAACGGTAGATTAGGTCAAGGTCCAGTGGGACAATTATGGTCCGCACTCGGCGACCTGGGAGGACGCATATGATATGCGCTAGCAGTTTCCATTTTTGTTTGATAGATAGACTTATGATACTGTGGTACTTATGATATTGTGGTACATTTATTTCGGCATTTATACTGAGAAACTTCGGGACAAAGTTTAGACCAAGAGGGGGTGTATGTAACATCCCGCTCTGGCGCACTTACAAAACTTATTATTTGAGGACACTTGCTCGCAAGTGATCTGGACCTTTCTGATGTTAAAACACTTATAATCGATCATGATGCGTTATGATAGGTGACGTGATGTTTTACTATTGTATATACAGGTGCTATTGACTCAGTTTATTTGAGTGTGCATGGTTTTTGACCTGGAGGATGCAGAGGCATCGACAGAACCCTTGGACTCCAGATTGAGTCAGGGAGTGTGATATTTGAGTTGATTTATTTACCATGATATTTATTGATTTTATGATATGTTGCTGACATGTTCTGACATGATGGTTGGTGATGCAGGCTGACGATAGCTTACCGACCAGACTCACATATGGAGTAAATGGGCCACACATGATTTCCATAGAGGTTGAGGGAGAGGTGTGGACAGCAGCCTTGCCACATCCTACTAGCACTCCCGTCGTGGCTCGAACTGTAGGTTAACAATTACCTAGTTCGAAAGGATCCACGATGCCGTGAGGGCAGACTACGACAGTCGCTCGCGATGATTCTAAGGGGCGCGCAATAAGGCGGGGGCATTATTCCTTAGAGCCCTTAGTCTCCCACAAGTTCACTTGGCCGAGTGTTGACTCCAGGGGTTATAGATGTCTACCAATATGTCAAGTTGGCGAGTGGCACCCTTGGAGCACGTAGTGCATCCTGAAGGGCACGTCGCGCAAAAGAAACACAAGTTGGCGAGTGGCACCCTTGGAGCACGTGGTGCATCCTGAAGGGCACGTCGCGCAACAGAAGCAAACAAGGAAAGTGTCACCCTTGGAGCACGTAGTGCGTCCTGAAGGGCACGTCGCATTGGTGAAGATGATGAGACAACCTAGATGCCCTAAGACCTTAACGCCTGATAAATTCTTACAACGCCTCCCCTAATTAATTTTCACCCAGTTCAAATCAAATCCTAAATTAAAACATCTCTAAGATATATTTTGACAAGCCCTAAGAAAAGATCCTACAAAAATAAACATAAGGGCGTAACTAAAACCCTCCTAGGTTTTAATTAAAGTCTTCTTAAAAGTAAAAGGGGTAAAGTAATGAGGGAGATACATTAATTGAAACCCTTGGGTTTTAAATGATAAAGAAGAAATAAAACTAATTAAAGTGTGGGAGTATAAAAGTTAGGATTTTAGAAATACAATGAAAGGTTTAATGAGTGCATTTATCTTTTTGGGTTTTAAAAATAAAAATAAAATTAAATTAAATTAAATTAAAAATTAAAAAAAAGAGAGAAATAAATAATAGAAATAGGAAACTTGTAATAAGGGAAACTTAATAATGGAAAGTAGGGGACCTAGGGTAAAAAGCTAAAAGGAATCAACAATTAAGGAGTTACTAAAAATCAACAACTTTATTTTAGGAAAGTTATTAAAAGCATGAGAGGGGATCTAGGAACCCTAGGAGTAATT
>ML847334.1:20788-34775 GCA_009831015.1 Picea engelmannii | reverse complement strand
AGACAAATACAAAGTGGATCTATGTGACAGTATATGTGTCAATGTTCGAGAGAAACTTCATCGCAACCTGGGTAAAGTACATACCAAAGTCACTCAACCCAGGGTCTTCTTACCAATCACGATGCAGTACGAGTCTAACCATGTGAATAGATGTCCTTATGTCGAACATGGTAGAAACCACTTTATTACCAATCAATGAGGTAAACCATTAACAAGTGCGAGGGAAATCATCATTGATGTCAATGATTCCAAAGGTACCCTAGTACATTCCAGCGAATGTGAATAGATGAGATGAAGTCGAACATTTGTAGAATCATCCGATCAGGGGTCAATGATGTAAACCCACTGTCAGAAGCAAGGAGGCATGTCATTGAGGCATGCAGGTCCCAAGGTACTAATTGGTTTCTAGGTCAAGTTCTTGGATGATGTGTTGAAGTAGACAGGAATAAAATTGTCACAGGAGGGCCTTGATGTATCCCCCGTCAACAACATGAAAATGACACAGAGATGTAAATTGGTATATCAAATGAACATGGATTGACACGGGTATTGAAAGAGGATATTTGTGATGGTTGACTCTTGAGGAAGATACTTCCCTTGAACACTGAGGCACACCAACAGAAACATGACATGGACCAAAATATGATGATGCAGTGGATACTGTGACTTTCATCAGGTGACCCAAAGGAGTAAGAAAACTTAGAGGATTGGTTCAGTGCAGAGTTTCATCCTTTCTCAAGGGAGATCGTAAGAGTACCTGTAATGTTTTCAAAAACTGCTTGGCTTGCTTCCTTCAAATCCCCCCCCCCCCATCTAAATAGACGAGTACCTCTTTTTATTTTAACGAGATCGAGGAGGGTAACACATGCTCGATAAAACTCACCTTAGGTAAGTCCCTCTTCCTTTGTTTAATGAAGTGGAATAAGTAAGGGTTTGGTCCCATATGGGCCCTTCAATGTATGATTTTTTAACGAGTCTAGAGAAGGTAAAGTTGGTGATTTTTCATGTTTAGAGAGTCTGAAAAACACTTAAAGACGACTCTAGTGATGTCCTTTTTCGTAATGTTAGTTTCATGAGGCCGAAAAAGAGATAAATTATCACTCAAAATATGCCCTTTCAAACCTTTTAACAAGTGGGAAAGGAAGCAAGATCACTCATAAAAAATTTCACGTTTAGAGAGTCTGAAAAGAGCTTAAAGCTGACTCCAGGGGGTTCCTTTTTTGTTTATCCATGCGAGTCCGAAAAAGAGATTAAAGGTTAATTGATGCGTTCTCATGTTTTTTCGAGCATGAGAACAAACTAAATACCATGCTCGTTAATGTGACAAGATAAGAAACGAATGAAACTACTCTAAAACCTGCCAATAATAATAAAAACTGCCCACCAGGGTATTACTAATGCCTCCAAAATATTTCTCAAAAACCCAAAATAACTATCTTTGGCAAAAATGAAATTTTATAAATAGTAATACGGGAAAAAATGTCTTTTATCATTTCATTTGTGCAAAGATTTTAGCAGTGGAGAAATTGAGCTTTGGAGGGTGATCCTTGAGTTCATCGATGCCAAAGCTACGATCAACTATTTATGTCATCGTCTAGATCAGGTTGGTGGTATTTCCCTTTCCTTCAATTTGCATGGTTAACATTTTATTTTTAGGCAATTATTGGGCTTTAAAAATGATGCCTTGGGAGGTCTCAAGCACCCAAAAACACTCGGCTCTCTCCTAGAATTCTAGGGGGAGTTCTTCTCTATTTTTCCAATGCCCCTCCAAGATTATTAAGGGATCACTAACACTCTGTTGAGGGAGTGAAGGAGGGGCTGCCCGAAATGCACAAAAGATTCCCCCCAAAAAATCTCGGCACTCCTCCAAAAGGGGAGGGATAGCATTATGAAAAAGTGATAATGCCCTGGTGACCTTTTCATGGGAGTGTTGGCACTCTGTTGTGAGTTTAATTGAAGTGCTGGCATCCAAAGTAGAGACAAAAATAATTTTTAAGTTTTAAATTGCCCAAAAGTTGTCAAAATAGCATGACTAATGGCTTTTTATTGATGATGATTGTAGGTAACTATGACAAAAGTCATGATCGAGTGGAAAGAAAGAGAGAATGAGCTCAATGATGTGGCTGCCTTGCAAAGTCCCCAATCAAGGGTCTCATTGATAAACTACAGTCTCCTCAAGTTATTTAAGATGAAAAAGATGAAGAAAGAAGTCCTCCTTCTAGAGTATATGATCGGTTTGTGGAACGTCGCAGAGGAGGGGTCACAAATTGGGACACAACTTCTCAACATTGAGTTTGAAGATGTGTATTTCTTGACTGATATCTCAAAGGGAGGGGCCCCTGTTATTTTATTCGGACAGAGGGAAATTCTCGTGCCTGTAGAAGACTACTTGGAAAATCATTGTGTCCCAGGATGAAGATTGCTGGGAGGTAGAATAGCGATCAAAGACATTAGGGATCTACCTCTTTTATCCATTCTATTTTCCATTACGAGTATAGAGGGAAGTACCAGCTCAAAATTAGTTTCAATATCATAGGTGGCATATGGTTTACAGTTTTTCGAGCCAACATTATTTAAATGGAGTGCAGGATTCCTTTAGAATGTCAAGGAACATATTTCAAGATGCAAAGTAGGACAACAGAAGAAGTTCAGATATGGTTCATTTCTGGTATCATTCTTCTTAGATCGCATTCCTCATATGCAACCTCATATTGCATTAGCAGTATGACCGATGGGAGAACCACATATGGAACATTGGATTAACCTATCTCCGAGGCTAGGAACAGATTCAGAGTTCAATTTCACCGATGACTTCTTCGCTTGGTTGAGATGCCAATTGATCATGATAAAAGACTTTCCATATGTCGAAGTGGATTTCTAGGGGAGCATGGACCTGGTTCTTCCAGATGGGGTAGACTAGGATGCGTCAGGTAAGAAACCAAAAATAATATTGTCAAGTGTTTTTTTAGTTTAAAAATATATTATTTTTTGGGGTACGTAGAAGAGTTTTTTTAACATATCTATCATTTCATCATGCAGACAGGGACGCAACATATCCGATAGAGATACTGAAATTGGGGTGTCGCAGAGATGCTCATATAATAGTATATCATGAGGTAGCGGAAAGGGGGCTCTGGGAGGTTGAGGAAAACCTATGTGGTCTCAGGATGGGTGTCCCCCCTCTTAGGAGGCATGATGTACCCTTGCACTTGCAGAGACACACAGTGTGAGTCTCTGAGGGTATTAACTCCTTACTGAGATGATTAGCCCATGCAGTAGTGTGCTACTCAGAGAAAAATGTGATGCAAGAGGACTAGGACCTCTCTGATATTTTCTTGTCTAGTCAGTATGACAATGTTTTGGGCACGAGGACCCAACATTTTTACCTTCTATGTACTTTTTGATGGAATCAAACATTTTATGTCACGTCGTATATATATACATATGTAATTTTTTATGATGCCAAATGATGTTTGCAAATAATGATGTCTTTTTCTGATGCGTTTAATTTACATGTGATGTATGATTTATTTCCTTTATGAAACCTCATCTATGTACAAGATACCAATCCATGATGTAATTGGATAATGAATCTGAAGTTGTATTAATTCCTCTTGATATGTGTCTGTATTCAATAAAATCAAACATTCTTTCAATACGATGAACTCGTAGATGGAGACGCAATAGGATAGGATTGTGAATAGTGTAGATTCGATTAAGTTGACAGAACACAATTTGAGAGTCTAGGTTAATGATCATACGACATATACCTAGGGAGGAGGCTTCAGTTAAAAGTTTGATGACAACATGATATTCTTCCAAGTTGTTAGTTGTCGATCCTAAGAAAATACCTCTTGTACTCACCAACTCGTCAGAGTGGCAAATGACCCAATATGAAAAAACAATGTTTTGGGTGTGTCATCTAGCACCATCCACAAATCCGAAAAATATAGGAAATGAAGATGTCATATATGCACGAAAATAAAATACAAAGTATAAGAGGCTAAGGAAAAACTTGTTCACGCAAGAGAAAATACACACCAAACTAAAAATACAATAGTGTACAAAGCACGCACGCTAGATGTCCTATGCATAGTACTTATTAAGGTAAAGCCCGTTTTAGGGCTCGCCCAGGGAGATTCCATCGTAGTCAACTAGCTCATAGGCACCTCTATGTAAAACACATTTCACGATGTAAGGACCATGCCAAAGTGGTTCTAACTTTTCTGTCCTGAACTTATCATGAGCTTGGTCGTAAACGAGGACAAAGTCTCCTTTTGCAAAAGTATGAGGATGGACGGATTTGTCGTATTGATTCTTGATTTACTTTTGATACGTCTCATTAACGAGAGCGGCATCACGATGTGTTTCATCCAACCTGGTTAGGTGTAAGAAGTGTTATTCTTTGGCAGAAGTGTGAGGTGAGAGTTCTACTTTGAGTTTCAACAAGAGAATCTCGCACTCGATCTGTAAAAGAACTTCTATGCCATATACTACCTAGAAAGGAGTGAATCCAGTATAAGTTTTCACTGAAGTACGGTAAGCCTGGAGAGCGGAGAAAAGTTGTAGGTGACAATATGCCATGTTTTCCCCTACCATACATTGAATCATAGTTTTAAGGACCTTGTTGATAGCTTCAAGTTGTCCATTTGCTTGAGGATAGTATGGGGATGAATTCTCATGGAAAAAATCCAACTTGGCATGCAACTTACTCATCATATGGTTTTGAAAGTGTGAACCATGATCAGTGACAATGGATTGTGGAACACCAAAGAGAGTGATGATGTGGTTGAATAAGAAAAGAGTTGCAGTACAACCATCATTCAGAAAGGTAGGCATAGCCTAAGCCCATTTTGTGAAGTAATCAACGACGACAATGATGTAACTGTGCCCCCGAGATAAGGTAGCCTTACACTACATGAAATCAATGCCCCATTTGACAAAGGGGCCAATGGAAATAATGGGATGCAATGGAGCGGGGTGGGTGCATGCCTTTTTGTGAAAAACTTGGCAGGGTGGGCATTTTTTGACTGCCTCAATACAATCTTTGAAAATAGAGAGCAAAAAGTAGACGACAGGTTAAATCTTCTGAGTTGTAGCCATCTGAGAAAGGTGACCACCACATGCTCCAAGGTGACAGTCATTAAGAACGCATTCAACCTCTTCATGAGTCAAACATCGTCGTAGGATAGTATCAATACCATTATGATACAACGTGTCACCGATGATAAGGTAGCGACGTGAATGATGGCGAACAAGACGACATTCTTCACGAGAGATGTCTAACTGAAAACGTTGGGTCTAGAGATAAATAAGGATATATCCATACCAAGGATTGGACATGCTAATGAAGAAAAAAACTTCATCGAGGAGAGAATCTTTGGGCTCAGTATCTTCATCAGTATAGGGAAGGTGGCAGATAAGCTCCGCAAACACCAAGGATTTCTTGGATTTGAACTTAGCAAACTCGAGATCAAATTCCTGAAGGATGATGATCCTTTTGGAATATTTCCCCCCAATAACTCGATGTGTCAGAATGTGATACATGGGTTTGGATTCTGCGATAAATTTGGTCATGCGTAGAAAAATGTAATGATGAAATATCCGGATAGTGATGATGGCTGCCAGAGCCAACTTTTAAACATGTGAATATCGGAGCTCTGGACCAGATAGAATTTTTCTCAAATAGTATATCATGTGTTATTCACCGTTAGGGTCCTCTTGAACTAACACCATAGCAATAGTGGAAGTAGAGGATGCTAAGTAAAGGATATAGTCTTTCGTATAATTCATAGGATGTAACAGAGGTGCATTGGTCAATGCATGCTTAAGAGCTGCAAAAGATCATTGAGCAGTGTCATCCTAGATGAAAGGAGTGTCTTTATGCAACAATCAGATAAATCCTTTGGTAATATTAGTGTAGTTACAAATGAAATTGAAAAGAAAGTTTTCCTTTCCCTGCAAACTTTGGAGTTGTGTCAAATTATTAGGTGGAGGTAAAGAAAGGATAGCCTTAATTTTTAAGGGATCCATCTGAATCCAGTCCTTGGAAACAACAAAGCCAAAGTGTTGACCTGATTCGACAACAAAGATATAGTTATGTAGGTTCAAATGAATGCGGTAGAACCAGAATCGAAGAAAATTATCCCATAGATGACCAAAATGGTCTGATCCACTGGATGAATGGGCAGGTAAATCATCGAGGTAAGGTTCCACAATATGTTTGATATCGTGGAAAGAATATGACATGGCCTACTAGAATGTAGCACCAGTGTTTTTGAGGCCAAATGGTAGTTTCTGATAGGTGAAAGTTCCCCAAGGGTAGATGAAGGTTGTCATATGTTGATCAGTGGGTAAAATGTCAATCTGGTTGTACCCTAAGAAACCCTCCATGAAAGAGAAAATCACACTACCTGTGCAATTATCAATGACCTGGTCGATGAAGAGAGTAGGGTATTTGTCTTTCAGAAAATCCTTATTGAGGTCCCTATAATCAATGCAGACACGAATGGTCCCTTTCTTCTTAGTGATCAGAACAATATTGAAACCCATTACGTTAAAAAGACAGGATAGATGAAGCCAGATTTCAATAATTTCTCAAATGTTTCCTTAATGGTCGTGGTCTTCTTAGGATGGACCAGGTGGAGTTTCTATCGAATAGGTTTTACACCTGGGTAAGTTTTAATCTCATGCACAATGATGAAAGGATCAATCCCTTACATTTCTTTGTATCTCCAAGAGAAGACATCACATAATTCTTTAAATAAAGAAGTGTAAGAAACCACTTCCTCGGGTGAACAATTAGCACCGAGATTAATATTTTCCATGACACCTTCCTTGATCGAAATGTCAATAACAACTATAGAGGTAATGTCTCTTCAATTCCCCTCAAAAATAGTACCTTGTGTAAGTATGGGTGATTGTGGAAAGTCGACAACAGGAAGATAAAGTGTATATCTTCATGTATTTCTTCAAGAGGTGGAATAAAAGAGGATCAATGATGGTTATCATCCCAAGGTACGTCGTCTATTCTAAGAATTTCCATAATATAATTTTTGGATGAAAATATTTGATAAATGTAGTCAAGGGAAGACGTCAAGGAATTCAACCAAGATGGCATCGAGTAGGTGTCGGGTGCCAAGATATGTTGGTCATCCGAGGAAGGAGATGATGATTGAATAGAAGCGTATGAAGTCTCGATTGGACTAAGCGACATGGTGTCACCTAGTGCATTGAACTCTAGAGGAATAGGTACAATCCAGGGATCAGATGATTCCAAGGAATGAGAAGTCATAGTTGAAATCATATTGACTGTGGCAATATGATGCGTGGTAAAAGGGAGTGGTGTAGGGAAGGTACCCATAAGGGTGGAATATTTTAAAAATCCTACACCGATACTTTCACATGTGATATTGTGATCTCCCAAGAAAGGAATCTTGTTGGTAGAGGGAGCATGAGCGTCAGGTGTACGGAAATCTAACTGATCAATAGTGACATTTTTTTCTTGATGAGGAAATTGTACACATTGAAACACCGACAAAGCAACAACAGTCATAGCATAAAACCAGCTTATTCCTAGTAATAATTTGTAATCGAGGGGAGAATCGACCATCTCGACATCAACAAAGATGGTTTTGCCGCCCAACTAGACGGATAGAGGCTGAAAAAGTCCGTGAGGATGAAAACTCATCCATCGAATGCACATAACATTGTGGGGGATTTGTTAAGTGCGGGTGATTTTAAGCCTTTACAACATGCTAAAGACATGACACAAGTAGAGGCTCCCTCATCCAAGATAGTTTGATGAATTTGTTGATTGTGAACAACAACATCAATTTGAAAAGAAATTTGGTGGGAGAGTCGAGACATAAAATTGTCTAGGTTAAACATGATATGGTTGGATGACTCAGGATCAAAAGCGCCAATAGAAACCAAGAGAGTTCTATGTTGAATTGGGTAGTTCTGTAGAACTTCTAATGCACACACAGAGCATGATTCTTAAGACAAATATTCAAGAATGTTGTAGTTCTGGGCAGCATGTGAACTAGGATTAAAAGTAGATTTATAGATAGTTCTCTTAGGAGGGAATAATATAGAGTCAAATGTAGGTTTCTTGATATGAAGTGATCCAGACAGAGGACTAAGATATGGAGGACTAACAAAGGATGGTGATGGATTATTAAAGTACTGTTAGTGACCTTTCCTTTGTTAGGTTTAGTTGGTGTGTCGTAGGTCGTAGAGCGAGTGGTTAAATCAATCTCGTTAAACAGATAAATATGGGCACTTGTCGAGGTTTCATCATGAAAAGGGTGGCTGGAACTACCCCCTAGAGAGGGGGTTTGAGCAACCATAGATTGTTGCTGAGGAAAAGGCTGAGTAAGCACGATGGGTTGGGAATTCCCCTTAAATAATTTGGCCACTTCATCGGGACGTGGATAGTCTTTAGTGTAGTGATTGTCACCAAAAATAAGACATGGGAATTTTGGCTTCTGTTGTGGTTTCTTTTCGGTAGCAGGTGTTGGGTTTTGAGCTTTGGGATGTTCATTTTTATTATTATTATTGGGTTTGTTCTTTGTCTTCTTCTTACCTCCATATTGTTGTGAAGGGAAAGATTGAATTGCATTCACCTCATAGATTTGAGTTTGGGGGGAGGTAGAGGAGAGTGCGGTTGAACTGGGAGTGGGTGTCGAAGAAACTCGATTTTCCGTTCCAGTGGATTGGAAAGAAGATTGGGTTTTTACAGAGCGGATAACTCCATATGCATGTGACGTGGATGACGGTTTAGATGGATGAGTAGTTGCATGGGTACCATTTGGGATCAACTGAAACAAAGTACAAAATTGTGAATAGACCAAATCTAATTACTAAGACCGAGAAATGGCCTCTTCCTCAGTGACTACACCACCCATGGAGACATCACGAAAAATCAAGGGTAACAGTGATTTAGTTAACCATTCTGCAAATAACTGGTTAGGAATGATTGCTTTGATCAACCTTCGTCATTGTCTCCACTCATGAATATGATCGGAGATATGCACAGAGTTATTCTGACGAAGGGAGGTCAAGAGTTTGGTACCCTTCTCGTATCGAATGGGTATTTGAAAGTGTGTGAGAAAGGGCATGGAAAGGGAGTTGAAATCTTGGAACGAACCATGTGGGATTTCAATATACCACTTGGTTGTTGAGTCCATAAGTGTTCCCTGAAAAAGACATAAACGTATAGAATCATCCATTAAGGAGTTCAATGAACACCATAAATGGAAATTCATCACATGATTGTCAGGGTCTTCTCCAGGTTTATCGTCAAATTTTGGAATATTGGAAGGTAATTTAGTAGGGATCACTGGCCAAAAGGGATAATGCAATATAGGATCATTCGCCAACCAAGACAACTTTGGGAGATCTAGATTCGTGAGAAATGGTAGTTGTCGGTTATCTTGAGGATGATACTAGTGTGGCATAGAGACACCAGTAGGACCGTAAAATGGGTTAGGAGGATAATTGTTTCCAATAGGTCCTCCTACATACAGTTGTTGCTGACTAGAATAAACAGGATTCGATGATGGTTGAGAAGCATGTGCAAATGGACTATAACCTAATGGGTTATGAGGATTATAAGTCAGTTTATGGGTTTTCCCATAAGGGGGATAAACATTTTTCCCATAAGGAGGATAAACATTTTTCCCATAAGGAGGATAAGGTTGTTGTTTTCCTTGAGTATGTTCCCCCCCAATGAATAGTGGATTTCCCAGAAAAGGAATGTGCCAAGGATTTGGTGTCACATTCTGTCCATACAACAGGTTATGGAATCGAGTTTGAGATTGCCCCCCAAGCTGAGATTGTTTCCCCATTTCAGTTTGACTCCCAAATGGAGGTTTCCCCCCAGCGTGAGCTTGAGTTCCTAGAGGGATCTGGAAACCATAAGTGAATGAATGACTGGAGGCTCCAACATAATTAGAGCCACCAAGACCAACTCCTCCAAATAAAGGTGTAGGTATACAATTTCTAGGTGAAATCTAGGTAGTGTTTGTAATGGAAGGATTCAAATCTCTATACCCAAGTGGAAATAACGAATTTGGTCTAAGTGGTGTTCCAATTGGAGTCTAGGATGGTGTCACATTTCTAGTGGGGATTGTAGTAACATGAAGGACCATAGTGGAATGGGCCATCTAGATAGTAGGGTCTGAGTGAGAACCATTCAAGAATTGGTCTACAATGATGATGATGGTTGTACCAGTAAAGTGGTCTAAAGGTACCATATAACCAACATACATCTGAGGAACTTGTGATGCCATAGGTCGATCGGGAATCGCTATTAGGTTACCGTATGAGTCGGGGTCCTAAATGGTTCACTTTAGAAAAAATGATCCTCTACTCCAGATCCTATGTTAGGTCTGGTGGGTACCTAGGTATCCTAAATAAAAACAACCTCTCCAGTCGAGTTCACCTACAAAAAATGTGGCTCTCACATAATACTCAAAGTTGGGTTGATTTGAAAATCTTCCAAAGAATCAGAAACAATTCATAACTGTTCCAAAGAGTGTGTGCTGCCAACCTCAGAGCCTAATTCATTATGAGCCTCAGGAGGGCCTTCTGAAGAGTTGGGAAGCAAAGGTAGATAACCTCCTGGATCTTCTAGGGGTAACCCTTTCATCCTACATGAACGAAAAAGGTTGATGTTGCTTGAGCTAAGTAATGAAAGAAATAATAAATCTATGGATGACTAAAGAAATGAAACAACATATGCTTAGAAATCTAGGATTCAAACCAAGAAAAAAAAAAACTTCTCTCGATGATCGTACTAGTTGGTGAGGAAATCCAACATCACGTGATCAATTCAAGAAGGGGATAGGATAGGAGTGGGTAGAACAACTATGATGGTGATATGCTTAACAAACTTATGCCTTGGTGCAAGCTTACACGAAGTAATTGTGGATTTACCCTCCAAGGAGATCGAGTGAGTTTGACCACCATTTGTTCCAGGTACAATGAAGACTTCCCTTCCCTGTCACCTTGTGTAAAAAACCCTAAATATTATGGCTACTAAGGACACCAACTCGTAGTCGGCCTCTGGGTGGGTATAGTCGACAATCCAATCTGAGTGTATGGGGAGGATAACAGATCCAAAATCCTTTGAGAGAACTAAGGAAAAGTGGATCAGTATAACTCCAGAGGACCCCGAACGGATTCAGAATTCATGAAGCATCGAGACCAAATGAAGACAGTTGATCCTCAAGAAGAACCCCCAGTATACGATCTAACTACTATGAATAGTTGAACCATAGGGGGATAATCTCTGTAACTCTCCGAAACGCGACCTCATGCGTAGCCCCTGTGTGATAGGGGGATCCTATAAAGCTTATATGACAATTGTATTTTATCTCCCTATCGCAAGATGCTAATGTTTGTTTTGAATTATTTGGAGAGTTGTGCTCACATTCTAATCCAAAGCGGTAATCCTAGTTTAATGTTGGTGGAAGATTCTAAAAACAAAAAGTTCTAGATCAATTTTGATTAACGTTGATTTTGTAGTTGTTATTTACTCAGGGGTGTATGAGAGTGAAACTGATGATATTATGACTCAATTCCCAAAAAATGCATAACAAATGCTAAGCAGTATTTTCTTTCAATGAATGTCTATTTAAGGGAAGGAGAGGGAAATTTACTTTCACTGTCAAACACTAAGATGAAATAACCTCACGCAACTGTTTCTCAATCAAGAATCCAATATGATGCTAAAATATTCATAAATTTGTTCTAATATCCAAAAACCAATCATGAAAATATATCTTTTTGTTTAAATGTGACTGATAATCAGTTTGATGTAAAGCTTCCTATGTCATTCATACTTCAAGATATATGAGATTGAAGAAATTGGAAGACAACTTCACATCAACAAAAATACACTCTTGTTGTGATCAAACAAGAAACACAAAGAAAACCAAATTCAAAAAGAAAACCAAATTCGAAAAGAAAACCAAAAATCTCAAAAAAGAAGAAAATGCCTGAAAAAATGACCTCAAAGATCAAATGGAATGGTGCACAGATCTTTGAATTTTTTTACAACAACTTTCATTCAATCAGATAAGTGAAAAATAAGTAAATAAAAAACATAAAAAATCCAAGAAAAATATAATCAATTCTAAAAAATCAATAGGTTGTTGGCCAAAACAGGGACACACTAAGATGGTAGTAATCTTGAGCAGGTGAAATCAACAAAAATGGACTCAAAGATCAACTCCCCATAATGTTTTTAAAGAAAAAAGACCAGCGCTCTGGTGTCAAGGGAACCAGGGCATTGCAATGATCTGTGGAAGGTTGCAAGGGAGTTCCAGTAGTCTGGTGGTAGAGGCAAGGGAGCATTGGGCTCTCAGAAGAACAAAAGATTGCCTAGAACTCAAAAAGACTTAGGAAAACTAGAAATTGAGTGAGTATGGAATGAATTCAAGAGCCAAAAACACATCTAAGAATCATAGACACAGCATGAATAATATCTAAAGGTGAGCAAAGGCCAAAAACAATACCAAGGAAGGAAACCAAAACTAAAATCTTTGGTCCCCAATGGATCCGCCAATTTCTATTACAGGGAAATTCCCATGCGGACAGGTGAATCCCCTCTTGGGCTCTAGACTCCTAATACCAAGATAGAAAAGTGCTAACGTTGATCACTGGCATCCCTTTAAACCTAGCTAAACTAATGTATAGATAAGAGGAAGAAGATGTACCTTTTTTTTATGTTTGTCCTCGTTCTAGTCTGATTTGAGCTCCGATATCCAAGCTCCTCGACAAGTCCTGCAATCCAATCAAAGACAAAACATGTTTCCCATTCTACTATGATTAGCTTGAAACTAGATCTATCTATTAAAGACAAGTTCATGTAAATAAATATAATCTTGAAGGAAACAAGCCAAGCACATATATATTAATGAAAACGAAGTAAAGTTCTTACAATTGTAGATGCAGATGCAATAGCCTCACCGAGCTCTCTTTGTCCAAACCCTTTTCTCAAATGATCCACAAGAAGAATGACTATGCTTCATTGATTATCTTTCTTATGAGATCATAATTTTTATGCCTTCAAATGTCTCCCCTTTTCACCATGAAGAGGCCTCCTTATATAGGCTTGGAGAGGCCTAACCACCTTAAAGATTCTTGGGATAGGTTGAGGATATTTCTCCATCAGTTGTGGATCCTTCATAAGATCCAACCTTGACCTTAGATTCGAATCCAACTAACTCCAAAGATGAGGGGGATTTATACTTGATTTTCCTCAACAGTGCAAGATTCTCGCAAACATGCCAGTGCTCCCTCAGAATGGGGCACAAAGTGTTGCAATGCTCCCCCAAAGGAGGGCAAGGAGTGCTGGAACTCCCTGACAGTGGGTAGGGGAGAGTTGGCCTTCAAAAATGAATTTTGAGTAGTTTTTTCCATGGTAAACTCTTTGTACTCTTTGTCATGTGATTTCTGCTTCTTAAACTATCCTTTGAGGGTGTCTTAAGTGTTCTTGTAATGTCATTTGAGACATGACATAGGCAAGATGACAGTATGATGTTTGTGACACTTGCGATAACTTACATTCAAAATGAAACACTTGCGACACTGGTAATGACGACAATAGGTCATCATGGGAATGAGTAATTTTGATGTGTAATAGATTGCCCCCCAAAGTGCAAAGTTAGAAGATGTGATGACTGAAGTACTTTGTAGACTTTTTTGAACAAGGGTATGGACTCGAAGAACCTGGTAGAAGCTGTAAATAACCATCAAACAAATATTATGATATGTTTCAAACCCGAGGTAGGCATACCTATGCTTGGGTGATAACGACTTGCAAGGTATGGCTGCCATAAAATACATTGCAGATCCATAATTGTATTAACAAAAAGGTATAGCCACCCAAGATACAATGTGTATCTATACTTCCATGAATTTAACTGATCGTAGCCACGAAAAATACACAGTGGATCTATGAGATGACAAGACATAG
>ML847333.1:24011-34775 GCA_009831015.1 Picea engelmannii | reverse complement strand
GGACAACACCAATTCCATTTCCCGAGGCATCACATTCCACAATAAAGGTTTTTGTGAAGTCTGGAGTGGTCAAGACAGGATCTTTGCACATCACCTCTTTAAGTTGTTCAAAAGCTTTAGTTGCCTCTGGAGTCCATGAAAATTCATCCTTCTTAGTTAGAGTCATTAAAGGTGCTACTATTCTTCCATAGTGTCAAACAAACTTGCGGTAGTAACCTGTCAAACCCAAAAATCCTCTAAGATTCTTCAATGTTTTGGGAATCGGCCAGTCCATCATGGCCTTAATATTGTTAGGGTCTACCTCGACACCTTCATGAGATACAATATGACCCAAATACTCTACCTCCTTCACTCCAAAGAAACATTGGGATGGTTTGGCATATAGTTGTTGCTCCTTTAGTAGTTGTAGCACCTTGTCAACATGTCGCACATGATCCTCCCAAGACTTGCTATAGATTAGTATATCATCAAAAAATACTAACACAAATTTTCGAAGGAAGGGCTTGAAAATGGAATTCATCAACCCTTGGAATGTGGAAGGTGCATTTGTAAGGCCAAAAGGCATGACCAAAATTCATAATGGCCTTCATGAGTTCGGAATGTTGTTTTTGGGATATCTTCTTCCTTCATTCTAATCTGATGATACCCTGAACGGAGATCCAACTTTGTGAAATATATTGCTCCATGTAGTCCATCTAACAATTCATTAATGACGGGAATGGGAAACTTATCTTTAATAGTGATCTTGTTGAGCTCTCTATAATTTGGACACATACGCCATGAGCTATCTTTCTTGAATACCAATACCACCGATGCAGACTAAGAACTTTGGCTAGGTCTAATAATGCCAACCTCTAACATTTATTCAACCATGCACTCAATTTCACTCTTCTAGGCATAAGGGTATCTGTATGGCCTGATGTTAGGAGGAACACTCCCAGGAATCAGGTGAATATCATGATCATGATTTCGAGTGGGTGGAAGACCTTTGGGAATATCTTCAAATACTTTGGAATGCTTATCAATGATCCCTTGGAGATCTTGAGGAATAGATGGCTTAGATGTTTGAACATCTAGTGAGCACAGTTGTGCAATAACACCTTGATGCCCCTTTTTCAATAATTTTGTCATGCCATTAGAGCTTATCACCTTAACGGGTTTCCCTGTGATACCTCTTAACTCAATTTCTTTTCCTTCCAATGAAATTTCATAAAAAGTTCTTGAAAATTAAAATCCATTGTTCCTAATGATTGTAACCATTAGATTCCTAGTACAACATCAACACCACCCATGGGTATAGCAATCATTGGACTATTCATTACATATTCCCCCATAGTTAGATTGATCTTATTGCATTTTCTTGAGAAATTGATAGTTCATCCATCTGCAATCATTACTTGAAACTCTGGCGCTGGATATACAAAGCAATTGAGAGCTTTGGCTAATTTATAGTGAATGAAATTATGAGTACTGCCTAAATCAATTAGGACTATTACCTTTTTCTTTTTGATATATCCTTCGATATTGAGCATTTGAGGAGTGTTAATTCCAGCCAATTCATTACACGATATCGTGCGAGTCAACTCTTCAGACGAAATTGCTTCTACATTTTCATCTTGAGATAGTTCTTGTTCTTGTTCTTGTTCTTCTTCCTCTTCACGATCTATGTAGAATAATTTCTTCTCACAACACTTATGTCCCTTACTGTACTTATTGTCACAATTAAATCATAAACCTTTTGCTTTTATTTCCTCTAATTGTTGAGGTGTCAACCTTGTAGGTTGAGGTGTTTTCGAAGAAGGAGCATTATTCTCTCTATAGATTTCAGGATTGGTCCTTTTAGTAGCCATAGCCATATTTTTACTTTCAACATTTCTTTCCACCCTAAATGCATTCTCCAATGATTTGGGTTCCTAAAGGAGAACCTCATGTTGAATGTTATCCTTTAAAGTTCCTATGAATACATCAATCAAGTGCTCATCTAGAATATATGTTACCTTTATATTCAATCTTTGGAAGTTCTCAATGTGCTCTGTAATTGAACCCTTTTGCTTGAGATTTATCAATTGGCTAAAGAAGGTATTGCTCCTTGTATCATCATAGTGTGCTATCATTTCTTCTGTGAAAATTGTCCAAGTGACGAGTGATTTGCGAGAACAAAGCCATAGATACCATACAAATTGATTGGGTTCTAAATATAAATAAACAATTTGTACCTTTTGTGTATGTGGCACATTATGTAGATCAAAGAATTTCTCCATCTAAAGTATCCATGTGATTGGGTCCTTTCCATCAAACTTCCTCATACCGATCTTAGGAATGTGGTTAGTCTTCAACCCAAAGTTGGATTTTCTCCATTCTTGATTCACCTTCCTTGTGTCCTCATCATGAATTTCATGCGATACATTTTCACTTTCAGGTGTCCTCTATATTAGGAAGTTTTTCAATCCTTCCATTATCTCCCCTTTTAAACCATCCATATTAGTATTTATTGCCTCAACCTTAGCTTCTGTTGAATCCATCATCTCTTGTAGTTCATATTTTGTTACTATCTTCTTTTCTAAATCATTTATGTCCCTACGCATTTCTTCACCTTCATCAAGAGTCCATGTACGATTGTCTGGAGGATTATTTGGTGTAGAAGTTCCCTTTTTGGGTGGCATGTTATCCAGGTATCACTTTTGAACCTTGATTTTGAGGTGGTTCTACTAGACAATATTTCTTCTGTTGTATCTCCAAAGTTTCGGCCCTTATGGGTATGAAACTTTATTTTTTGTAGTTCTCTGATATTTCTTCTATGCAATGCCACAGGTCTGATCAAAATTGGATGTGCCAAATGGAATTTATGGTAACTTCCCCAAAACTTGTTGATTTTTGGCCTTTCCAGGAGATCTCACTTGTATAGCATGCCCCGCACAAAATAATTGATATAAAATTCTAAAACTCGTACCAGAAATACTACAGACTTTCCACTATCCAATGCAGCTAGTCTCACACAATTTGGATACTCTAGGAAGAAGTTATGATTGTTTTACCTGGAACACCTTATTGAGACTAGTCAATAGGACTAGTCACATACCCTATCTTCCACAGGGTGTATTTGAAAATGTAAGATGACACAGAAGATTAACTTTTTATCACAGATACCTTACTAATTTCTGTAAATATCCTCTGGATTTCAGGGTCTAAAAATTTACAGAAACAATTTTATAGCGAACATTCTACAATGACTTAGTTCAGGATGATTCCAAAACTCTATCTTGCACAGGCTGTATCTCCGAAAGCGTAAGGCATCAAGAGCTTAAATTGTAACCCAACGTACCTTGCTCCGTATACTAAATATCCTCCAAGTCGTTCCTTCTGAAACGTTGTAGAAAAAAATTTATAGTGAAAATTCTAAGGTGTCTCAGATGTATCAGTGAAACCCCAAGACCTTGAGCTTTGATATCATATGTTAAGAACCAAATATCAATATAGCATAGAAAAACCTCAGAATAAGTACTCAACACCTTGAAAAAGAGATAAATTCATATAATAAGCCTCTTCGAGGGGGCAACCTCCTTGTGCCCACACAAATGTACAATTACATGATGATTCCAAATGAAAATGTCTCCTTGGTATATATAGGAGACTAGGAGGTATAATTACAACTAATGGAATAAATTCAACGTAAATAAAATAACATTACCAATGTAATATGCCCTAATTAAGGGGTAATGAGCCACTATTTAGGGCTTAACAACCTCTTCAGATGAATCTTCGAGAAAATATTATAACTATATAGTTCGACGATGGCTGGTATAAAGAGGTTAAGGAAAATATCAGACAAGAAACCATGATGGGACCAAGGTTTGAAGGATATAAATTGGACAAAGAGGGATTGATGAGGTATAATAACAGGATTTATGTATGGCCTAACGACGAATTCATAAGTTTTATTTTAGGTGAAGCTTATAGAGCAGTGTACATGGCTCATCCAGAAGTCATGAAGATGAGGGTAGACCTTAAGACCTTATTCTTCTAGAAAGGAATGAAAGCAGAAATATTTAGATACGTAGCGACATTTCTAAAATGTCAACAAGTAAAAGTTGGCATAGACATCTAGTAGGATTAATACAACCACATGTCATTCTGGAATCTAAATGGGAGGTCATTTCTATGGACTTTATCATTGGATTGTCATTGATGACAAGGAGGCATGACTCGATTTTCGTTGTAGTTGACACTCTGATGAAGAGTGAGCATTGTTTCCTTGTGCATATGACGTATCAAGCGCCAAACATAGCTAGAGTTTTTATCAGGGATATTGTGAGGTTACATGGCGTGCCAAAAAGGATCATATATGATAGAGGATTGGTGTTTACAGGACGTTTTTGGACCAGTTTCCAAGAGGCCTTGGGGACACAACTAAACTTTAGTACAACATATCACCCTGAGATAGATGAGCAGATAGAAAGAACGAACCAAATTTTGGAAGATACATTGCGTATGTATGTGATGGACCAACATAAGCGTTGGGAAGAGTTCTTGCCACTGGTAGATTTTGCATTCAACAATAGCTATCAAAGTACCATTAAGATGGCACTGTTTGAGTTTCTTTACGGGCAACCATGTCAGATGCCATTGAGCTGGTATCGACTTGAGGATAGGGTCATGGTAGGACCAGAAGTGATCCAAGAAATGGAAGAACAATTGCAAACGATAATACAAAGGATAAAACAAGCGCAAGATCGGCATAAGAGTTATGTTGATGCACATCGTGTTGAACGCAATTACGAAGTTGGCGACCAAGTTTTCTTGTGGGTGAAACCGCACAAGAGTTTGATTAAGTTTGGAAAGGGAGATAAAATCTCTTCTAGGTTTGTGGGACCTTTCAAAGTTATGGAAAGGAAAGGACCCATGGCCTATTGAATAACCTTGCCTGATTCCTTGAGGCGTATGCATAATGTATTTCATGTATATGTTTTGAGACATTATGTTAGTGATCCTACACATGTGATTGATATTAGTTCTTTGCAGGTTCTGAATGAAGGTGCACTCAGGACGGAGCCAATCCGCATTCTGGACCATCACATTCGACAACTACGACATCAAACAGTAGATCAGGTCAAGGTCCGATGGGACAATTATAGTCCACAATCGACTACCTGGGAGGACACATATGATATGTGTCAGCATTTTCCTTACTTATTTGATAGATTAGACATATAGATCTTGTCAGATACTTTTATTACTGCATTTTATATACTGTACAACTTTGGGATGAAGTTTAAAACAAGAGGGGGTGTATGTAACATCCCTCTCTTGCGAGAACATGTTATCGACTTATTCTTTGAGGACACTTGCGTGCAAGTGATCCAGTTATAGTACATGGTTATATATTTCGCTTATGGTTTTGATGATGATGTTGATGGTTGTGATTTAATGTTAATTGATATATATGTATTGACAGATGTTATTGACGATTTTCCCCTGAGTGTGCAAGACAATTGACAGATTGTGGATGTCTATGGCATCAATGGAACTCTTGGGACTCCGGATTGAGTCAGGGAGTGTATTGTATTGGTTTGAGTATTTCATTTATGCATATGTGACATAAATGATTTTGTATATGGATCATTTCATTTATGATCTATTATAGTATGATTTTGTATATGGATCATTGACAGTGTTTTGTTGATGGATGCAATATGATGATTTCTTTCTAATATTACTCACATAAGGAGTAAAGGGGCCATGCACATAGACCAGATATTGAGGGAGAGGTGTGGCAGAGTCCCTGTCATAACCTACTAGCACTGTCGTCGTGGCTCAAATTTTAGGTGAACGATTACCTAGTTTGAGAGGTCCACGATGTCCTGAGGGAAGACTGAGACAGTCACTCATGAATATTTCTAAGGTGCACACAATAAGGCATGGTCCTTATTCCTTAGAATCCCTTAGTCTCTCACAAGGTCGTTCGAATGGAGTGATGACTCCAAGGGTTGGACAACTACAAAAACTAGTCAAAGGCGAGTGGCATCCTTGGAGCATGGAGTGTGTATTGAAGGGCATGTCGTGTAAATAAAATTTGTGACAATGAATCTAAGTGGCCTAGAAAACCCTGACAAAATAATTAAACCTTGTAAAATATTGATCATTGTCGGATTAATTAATTACTTAATTAATTAAAGAATGAATTTAGTAATTATAAATCCCTAAGAGTCTAAGCTTTTTCAAATAAAATTAATTAAGCCTAAGTCTAAGTTTTGTAAAGAGGCTAAACTGGAATTAATAACTAAATCAAAAGGGGATTGAGGTAAATAAATACAAGAATTAAGTAAAATGAAGTAATCCTAATGGTTGGATTTAAGGCACATATGGGTAAGAAAATATTAAAAGAGAGTTTTTAAAATAAGAAAGAAACAAAGTTGAAAGAATGTGTATGCATAGAAGGGTATCTGAGTCTAGTTAAAACTAGTCTAACTAGGAGAAGAATCCTATTTTAACTCAACTCAGTTTTAGTAAGGCATCAGTCAATAATTGGAAATAAGGGGAATAAAGAGACAACTAGGAGCGAATTAAGAAGCGCTTTTAGGAAGGGTGAGGGAATTTGACTTTTAATTAAATTATAATATGCAAATACTTTTGCAACTTGGGAGAGGATGAGAAGTGTAAGGGGGAATTAATTCTAAATTATTTAATTAAAAAGAAATTAAATTGTGCAAGTGGGGATGTGTCATGGGAAAAATTCTAAAAAATAAGTGGTCTAGATGAGAAAGAGATCACACTGGTTATGGGTAAAGTTATGTTGTAGATTTTTTTACTGGTTTTACTTGTGAGAGTTGGGTTACCCAGCTTGACAGAGAGTGGTGGCTCTACCTTGTGAGGAAAGATCGAAGCTAGAGTATTTTTCTGGTTTTGTGTGCGTGGCCCCTTTGCAGCTCGGGGGGCTAAGGGAGAAGAAGTGTACCCCTAGTGTTGGTTGGCAGGTACCAATGAAGTCTCCACGGTTAGCAAGAGGGAGGACGGAAGGATAGTCATCACTGAAGTACATCTTTGACTCTTCGTCACCTTCGGTTACGATACTCTTATTTGAGTTGAAATTTTAATTAGTCAGATTTCGTGTAAATTCTTTGGAAACATTGTCGTAAACTGCCATTACATTCCTGACATTCATTCTTAAATCCTTGATGGGTTTTGAGCAATAAGCACTAGAATTTTTATTTTCTGGACAGTAATGACATTTACATTCTCAACTATGCATTGGAATTTTTATATTCTAGATAGTAATGTCGTTTACCTTTCACCACTAAGCATTGAAATTTTTTATTTTCTGGATTAAGTTCACACTAGCTATCCTAGATCAAATCAATGTGTCTCTGACCGGATCAAGTATTAAAATCTCTTGTCTCTTGCAAATCATTATATGTCTGCTCATCGCCTTCACGTATTTATTTAAATGACAGTCAACAAATTTCCCTGGGCTCATTGCCAAACGTTTTTAACTGTCTTCACCATCACGAAATGGGTCTTCCCTCAAAGAATTTCATCAAACTTCCTTTGCGATTGCAAGGAAGATATTCAGCGAATTTCGTGGGACTGACATGCGTTTTTGCATGGGTCTTCCCTCAGGGAATTTCATCAAGCTTCCTCTGCGATTGCAAGGAAAATATTCAACCAATTTCATGGAACTGACCTGCTTTTTTTCACGGGTCTTACTCAACGAATTTCATCAAACTTCCTATGCGATTGCAAGGAAGATAATCAACGAATTTCGTGGAACTCACCTGCGTTTTTGCATGGGCTTTCCTCAGCGAATTTCATCCAACTTCCTCTGCGATTGCATGGGTTTTACTCAACGAATTTTATGAAACTAGACCGACATTTTTAAGCTGGACTTTACTCAGCGATTCATTTACTTACTCTACGTTTTGAAACTAGAATACCCAACGATTCTCCTAAAACGTGGTCTACAATCTGGTTTGGATTTCACTCAACCATATCATTTACTTAATATGCGATTTTGCTGGGACTTTTACTCAACATTTCTCATAAATATTACCCTGTGTTTTCCTTAACGTCACTCATTGAATTCATAAAACTGATCTACTAGTTAGATGTGACTTTTACTCAGCATTTTCATAACCTTACTCTGCGTTTTTTCATAGGATCTTACCCCGTGATTTTCATTCTTGATGGTGACTTCCCTTGAATCTCCCTTGGTGCCTTATATGCAGGCATTTCCTTGTGACTGATAGCGTATAGACATGTTCCCTCTTTTTAAAATCAAATACCTTAATCTTTAACTCTTTTCATGTTAACCAGATTGTTATGGGGATGAATCTCGATTCATTCGTAATGGACTAGTAGTTAGTAAGGGATCTCGAATGCATGAAAAAAGGAGGGATAATACTCCTTATTTCTTTAGTTGGTAATAGGAAACCTTACCTGCGATTTATCACTTCATTTAGGAATGAACAAATATATTACCCTTTCAAGGACTATGTACAGTGACAACAAAACCCTTACTCCATACTTGAGGAAGATTGAACTTCCTTGGTTCCTTAAGTTGGGTTGGTAATTTAGTTATCGACACCTCTTTTTATTGTTCCTTTAAGACTTTAGCTTTTGCTTATTCCATTTTCAGATTGTATTGAAGTCTTGTTAGGGTTTAAAGGTTGGATCCCCCTAAATCCCTTCTCTGAATTGTAAGTTGACCCCCATCCTTTTTATTTATTTATTTTTTTTATAAGTAAGAAATTTTATAAAGAACCTTCAAAAACCAGAGTTACAAAATTTGCATAGTGTCGTGATGTAATAACTGAACTTCCCTAGAGGGAAACTAGTTCAGCCAGCCGGTATTAGGACCAAAGTAGCTAGCAATCTTTTAGTAGTTGTAAGCATAGTTCAAAAATAGAAAACTAAGAATTAGAAGAAAAAAAACTATCTGAGTGGTACAGAGGTCATACACCTGGCTTGTGGCTTTGCCCTCCCAATGGAGAGATGACAAAGGTCACTGGGTCCCAGGGCTCCTCTTCGACAATTGTCCCCCTCCATTCCATCGGCTCCTACATGGATGCATCCTCGTCACCGCTTTCCTTTTCGCCGCCAGGCCGAGTGCTTCCCATTTCCTGGGTGCATGCATGCTCGATCCTACTACAACGTGCTCACCAAGTGATTCTTCTACAAAGGGCGTGTACTCCTCATCCATGGCCACATGCATGGCCAGACCCGAGTCTCCATCTCTTGTGGGAAGCCCTCCCCCCCCCCCCNCACGCACACTGAGTTGCCTACCTGAGTGTACTCTATTGTCCCAACTGCAACTGGTGAGGAGTGGAAGGTCCCCTGGAAAGAGGAGAGGATATGGAGGAGGGCAGCAGTTTTTCCATCCAGTATCTCCAGTCAAAACTGGAGGTCATCCAGTCCCTGTCGAAGCTCGAATACCAAACCATGGAGAATGGTGAGGATATCCTGCAGTTGTGAATCTTGGATGGAGTCTGAAAAGGAATGTGGCCCTGATTGGGTTCCCGGGAAAAAGGGTGGTGCTCCCAAGGATGGGAAAGTGTAGGAATTCTCTATCAGGCCTAGTGCACTAACTGGTGAGTTCGGTGGGACTGCGGGAGGCGACACTGAAGAAGAAGCCAAGTCTGAGATGGGTCCTGGGTGAAAACCCAGTGAACTATCGGAGAGAGCCAGCCTTTCGAGCTGGGAAGCTGGAGGGGAGGGGGGGGCGCTTGAGAATTGCTCAAGTTGAGACTGTGAGGAGTGTGAGGGGGATGAACCAGGAGAAGAGCTCAGGGAAAGTGCAGGCTCCGGAGAGAGGACCAGTGGAGGTCGAAGTGGTTTCCAGAGCGAGCCTCACCTTGGCTTACCTCTTTTCCGTGGCATTCTAACGACACAGGGGGAGAAGGGAAGCATAGGGGAAGGGCCCAGGTAGACAAGGAGGAGTTGGAGATGAAGCCAGTTGCAGGGGCACGTAGCAAAGGAGGGAGGATGGAATAAGGCATGACTTCATATTTGAAGAAGGAGGTGATGCCGCATGCGCAGAGTAATGGCAAGTTCATTGAGTTGAGCCATGGAGAGGACAGCAGGAGAAGGCCAAACGCACCAGGAGTAATGGTGCCTGGATAAAAGCATGTTGGATTTAGATGCATGGGGGTGGCAGTGGGGTGTGCCACGCTTCAATCACATGGCCCTCGCCATGCTGGCCATTTCGTGCCACCTCTGAGTGCCATGTGTCCTGCACTATCACCCCATCTGGGGGTCTGTCTGAGGCTGTGGATTTTTTGTTGCACTGTTGGAGGATGGGGTGGGTCGAGTTGAGGGAAGTTTGGCAAAGGAGCTCTGGTCCTTCCCAATTCGTACCCACATTAGCTAGTTCATCCACAACCTGATTCATCTTTCTCCTGATGTGTGAGGGGATGAAGGCCTAATCCGGTCGGACGAGATCCGCAATTGCTTGTATTCCATAGGAGGGTCTCCAGGAGGGTGAGATTTTCTCTGGGTCAGCTCCGTTCAGGACTCTCCCGAAGAAGTTGATGATGACTAGCGAGTCCCCTTCCACAACCATCTTAGTGAAATTGTTCTCAATTGCTAGTTGTAAGCCTCTGGTGAGCCCCCATAACTCAGCAGCATTGTTCATAGTGTGGCCTAGGCTACCTGTGCTGATGAGAAGAATGTTACCCAGGTGATCTCGAAAGACCACCCCAAAACCTGTTGGCCTAGGGTTACCCTTGGAGGTGCCATCAAAGTTGAGTTTGATAAAGTCTTCCGAGGGGGTGG
>ML847333.1:0-17180 GCA_009831015.1 Picea engelmannii | reverse complement strand
CACAATTGCTTGTAGTCCATAGGAGAGTCTCCAGGAGGGTGATATTTTCTCTGGGCCCGCTTCGTTTAGGATTCTCCCAAAGGAGTTGATGATGACTAGCGAGTCCCCTTCCACAACCATCTTGGTGAAATTGTTCTCAATTGCTAGTTGCAAGCCTCTGGTGAGACCCCATAACTCAGCAGCATTGTTCGTAGTGTGGCCTAGGATGCCTGAGCTGATGAGAATAATGTTACCCAGGTGATCTCAAAAGACCACCCCGAAACTTGTTGNNNNGGGTGGAAGTTCTGACCCAGATTGACCTTTCAGTGCTACAGGATACTTTGCTCCGAAGGTGGGCCAGTTAAATCTGTTTCGGTCCAATGCTGTAGATTGATTGTTTCCAGAATGTTGAGGCAACTTTGTTTCCTGCAATGCTGCCACGTGAGTTGATCATTCCTAAATATTCTTTTGTTTCTTTCTTTCCATATTTTCCATAGTATAAAACCTGGGAGCAGTTTCCAAATGCGATTGAGAAGGGGTGATTGGAAAGTCGAGTCTCTCCAATCAGCTATGGTGTTGATGATGTTGTCCCTTTTGCGATCTGAGGTGCGCATGGTCAGCGCACATTGATCCCAGACTTGCGTGGTGTAGGGGCAAGTGTTGAGGAGATGGTTCAACGTTTCTTCGTCTTCCCCACAGAGCATGCAAATGGACGGACCAACAAACCCCCTTTTCACGAGGTTATCCCACGTGAGAATGCTCACATGAGTGACCATCCATAGGAAGAGACTGATCTTTGGCCAGTGCTTTAGGGACTAGATTTTGCTCCACCCATTCCATGAAGGTAGCGGGTCTGGGTGGGTTTTCATGGCATAGGCCTCTTTTATATTGAAGGTTCCATTTGGCAAGTGCCCGCATCATAGGATGTCTTCTCTGATCAGAATGGGGATTTTTCATTCATTGATTGCCTTAAGCCAGGGCTGTAGGTCCACCTGTACCTCTAAATGCAGGTCGTCATCGTTTGACTTCCAACATATCCAAGTAGGCTCTGTTGGGTTATCCTGCCAGTAGTATGCCACTTTTGACAGGCCCGCCTCCATGGCTGGGATGCTGAAATTGTCAGCCCAATCCTCGTGCTGCAGTATTGGTAGTTGTTGCCACGAATCTTTCTAGAAAAGAGTTATTTTCCCATTTCTGATTTCCCAAAAGGCATGATTTATAACAAGATGTCGGTTCTGCTTGGTAGCAGCCCAAATTAGGGAGCCAGGGTTGTCCCTGTTCCACCTAATCGGGTTTCTCTCCGAAGTGTTAGGTGTGTACTTCCTCCTCCAGAGCTTGGCCCACAGGTCTTGAGGTCTTTTGAGCCATCTCCACCAGATCTTAGCACTCAGGATTTTGTTCATGGCTGAGGGATCCCTCAAACCAGGACCTCCTTGCGCTTTGGGTTTGCAAAGTTTGTCCCAGCTAATAAGTGCTATCTTCTTCCCTGTTTTGAGGCCTTGCCAAAGGAAATTCCTTTGCAAGGTTTTGATGGTGGTTAGGACAAATTTTAAGGCTGCAAGAGCTGAAAAGGTGTAAATAGGTAATGCTTGAAGCACAACTTTGAGGAGAATGAGGCGGCTAGGGAGATTGAGGGCTCGGTAGGTCCAGGAAGTGAGCCTCTTGGCAAAGGAGGAGAGGAGAGGTTCCCATGAGCTGTTTCTAAGGGCATTGTCCAACAAGGGGATGCCAAGGTATTTGGACGGAAGGGAGCTTCGATTGATACCAAGGATATCAAAGAGATGGCGTTGAATAGGGATAGGGGTATTGAAGAAGAAAATTTGGGATTTGTCTTTGCTAAAGTCTAGTCCTGAGGCATCACAGAAGGTTTGGAGGATAAAGAGGAAGGCGTGAGATTCTGAAACAGTGGGGGAGCCCATCATCAAGGTGTCATCAATAAATTGGTTGTAAGAGATCGGGGGAGAAATACCATGCAGGGGGAGACCAGTCAATTTTTTGTTTGCTATGGCGGCATGGATGGAGCGACTGAGACCCTCGGACATAATAATGAACAAGAAGGGGGACAGAGGGTCGCCTTGTCTGATTCCTCTGGAAGGAGAGAAAGGCTTGGAGGGGACTCCATTAAATAGGATTGAAAAGAAGGAAGAGGAGATAATATTTAAGATCCATTCTACCTAGGACAGGTCGAAGCCAAAGGCTAGGAGCATAGCACACATGTATTCACAGCTTAACTTATCAAAATATTTTCATAAATCCAATTTTAAGAGAATACCTAGTGTGCGGGTCTTCTGGAGGTAGTGAATTACTTCATGCGCAAGGATGACGTTGTCCAGGATTTGTCTTCCTTCCACATAACCTGATTGCTCTGGCGAGATGATCCCTGGTAGGATGGGCTTTAATCTTCTGGCGATTACTTTGGTTAGGAGATAATAGATGACATTGCAGAGAGAAATGGGTCGGAATTTCTTAGGGTGATTGACCTACCCTTATTTGGGAATGAGGGTGAGGAAAGTTGCATTGAGTGCAGGGAGGACTTCCCCTGAAATTTTGGAGTCTTCAATGATTTCCCATACCTCTTCCCTGATCGTTTTCCAGCAGTGATGGAAGAAGTCGCTAGTAAAGTCGTCCAAACCTGGGGCTTTTCCTTTGGGGGTTTCTTGAAGCGCTTGATCTACTTCCTTGAGAGTGATGGGCCTGAGTAGGGCTGCATTCTTATCCTGAGTGATTAGGGAGGATATGTGCTGCATAACCTTGGTGATGGCTTGGGATCTATTCGGCTAAGGCTCTGTCAGGAGATCCTTATAATATGCTACCAGTTCTTTTTCCAGATCCTCGTAAGAATGGATGATTTGACCAGTGATGGAGGTTAACTGAGTGATTCTATTGGTATGATGTCGTTGAAGGGTGGATCTGTGAAAAAAAATGGTGTTACAGTCGCCCTCCTTGAGCCACTAGATGCAAGATTTTTTTCGCCACAAAACTTCTTCTTGGGCTTTCTGAATCCCCATCTAGTGGCCTATCGACGCTTCCTGGATTTTAAGATCTTCAGAGAGTCCATATTCTCAGATATTCGAGAGTCGTTGACCCTTTCTCATTTGTTCAGTCAGCTATCTTTGGGATTCAAAAATGTTGCCAAAGGTTTGCCTATTCTAGAGTTTAAGTTGTTGCTTGAGATTCTTGAGCTTTTGTTGGAAGCGGTACATCTTGGAGTCGTGAGGTATCGATGCCTCCCTCCACCATCCATTGATATTTTGTTGGAAATCTGGGTGACTTAGCAAGAACTGTTCAAACCGAAAGGGTTTCCTCCCTGGGGTGGCCGTCACATCCATCCATAGTTGAATAGGCCAGTGGTCCGATCCGTGAAAATCCAGAATGCTTGCCTCTAGAGTTGTGCCTTCCATCAGGAGGGAGTATGAGATAAGGAAACGATCCAACCTACAAGCTATTTGTTGTGTTCCAGTTCTCATGTTTGTCTAGGTGAAGATTCCATTGGAGGTTTCCAGGTCGATGAGGTTGGTGTGGTCTAGAAGACTTTGGAAGTCGTTGGATTCTTGCTCCAGGCGTCTTATTCCCCCCTTTTTCTCATATAGTTTCCGAATCAAATTGAATTCGCCTCCCAAAAGCCATCTTCTTTCCTTGGTTAAGGTAGACATGTACTCTAGATTTCTTAAGAAGGCCTGCTTACCCCTGGAGCTGGCAAGCCCATAAACATTGGAGAGGTGTCCAGGTTTGTTGGATCCAATGAGCCTGTAGTCGGTCGTGATAGACCATATGGTCATGACGAAGTTTTCCAAAATGGTTGTGCTAGGGTTCCAAAGTATAGCAAGGCCACCGGTTGTTCCCGTGGCCACTGTAGATGCCACTTTCCCTTGCTTCCAACAGTAGGGGAGAAGCCTAT
Organism: Picea engelmannii; assembly: GCA_009831015.1. Taxonomy (NCBI): domain Eukaryota; kingdom Viridiplantae; phylum Streptophyta; class Pinopsida; order Pinales; family Pinaceae; genus Picea; species Picea engelmannii. The sequence continues at coordinate 13,303 of ML847333.1, read as the reverse complement.
CCATGTCTTATGTTGCACACTTTGTTTCTTGGAGCATCATTATATCAGGTTTCTCTGCTAGAATCAGATCTCATAACATTTTTTGCTTACTACGACTGTTGAGACCTCGTATGTTCCAGGAGATGATCTTCATGAGGAGGAGGGGGGGGGGAGAGGGGGAAAGATATCTGAAATGAGGTGGATTTGTCTAGAGTTAACCATGAAATGCCTGATCTCTTGTATGAGTTTGCTTGTTGACTTCCTACCTCTTCTTTTTTCATTTTTCTGAGATTTGTGCTCATATCGCGGTGGATTCCCTTGTATTCCCATTCCCACGCTGGATCTGGCCGTGGATCTAGCCGAGGAGTTAAGGAATACCTTCTGCACTTTTCGTAGTTGATTTGGAGGTATGGTGTACAGTTTTTGGTGTCGATATGCATGCTCTAGGTGTTCCAGGTCCACTCCTACTAGTTCTTTCTCATTGAGGTCCATCTCAACATCCCCATCCTCTATTTCTGGTTGGTCTCCCTTTCGATTAGTAGGATCTATTGGTGATGTGTTTGGGTTCATCTCTGTGTTATCTCCTTCTTTTCCTTTGTCCATTTGCTGGGGTGTTTTCTCCATCATCACCCCTTAGGGAGCTGAAGGGTTCTCTGGTTGATCCTAAAGGATCACATATTTGTTGTTGGTGGGTGGATCCTTACTGGTTTGGGTTGTCTTCCTTCTTCCACCTTGTTTGTGCTTTCCAGGCATCTGAATGAACCTGTCCTTGTCTTTTCTATCATCCGAGCTCCCTTCTTTGTTTGCAACATTGAGGGGTCAATCTCTGAAGAGATGCCCATGCTCATGGCATTTCCTTCACTGGAACGGAATATGCTCATATTCAATGGTTTGCATCTAGTCCTCATCGTGGTATTCTAGGGCTATGGATCCTGGGAGCGGCTTGGCTATATTCAGGTAGACACAGATGTGCACATATGAGGTGTATCTCCTTTGTTTCGTGGCCTCCGATGATTTAACATAAACGCCAATGGTGTTGCCTATGCCTGTAAGGACCCCCTCCAGCCAGAATTACTGCGGTAGGGAGTATAATCTGATCCACACTGGTGCATGTGCAAAGTCTTTCGTTTTTGGGCTAAATTTCTCTATCCAGAACCTCAATAAGAGTCTCGCTGAGTTGAAAAAATATGCTCCTCCGTCAAAGATGCAGTTTCTATCCTCTAGGTTGTGCAGGATAATGGTGAAGAAACCTTTGGAGCCCAGTTGCAGCTCATAGTGTCCTTTGAGCTTCCACCAATGATGTATCCATTTGATCAGGTCCCGTTCCAAGGGCCAGAGCCCTAAAAATTTACCTACTAAGGCGTAATATCTCATATATTGTTTTTGTTCCTCGATGTGAGGTGTGATAATAATGTATTTTGGGGCCTGTGGTGCTTGTGGAATACACTTTCCTAGTATCCATGGCCTTGATGCACTTGTGGGTGTCGGCGCTTTCTCGAAGTCAATGTCCATTTCCTTGTCTTTGAAGGTTCCCTCGGTCAATAGCTTTGCACGGAGATCATGAGGAGGTTTGAAGGTGGGGTGCTTGGAGCCCTCTCCATTACTTCCATTCCCCGTTGCCTGGTTGTAAGAGGGGCCTATCGGCCCTCCCTCCTTCAGAGGCATGAGCCCTTATGGGGTAATACAGTGTAGTAGAGCAACAAAAACCCTAGCACAAGCCTTAACCGACATAAGGCAAAAATATCCCCATCCTTTTTATTTCATTGATTGAGTGGTTCCCTAATTCCTTGGATGAATTTTAAGCTTGTTTGGGACCTTGTTGATATTTTCAATCCAAGATTTAATCCTCTTTAATTCTCCTATATAGGTATGTGGAACAACGAAACTTTATCACCCTACTTACTATGATAGAATTTATTTCTTTATAAGGAACATGTAAGATTAGTATGAGAAAGCTTATATAACTTACATGATTGGTCTACTTTAATTCCTTAAAAATAATTATGCAAGGAAGCTTAATTCCTTATCCTTGCTAGACAAGATCAATGATCTTGTAGTTATAAAAAAGATACGTAATGCAGTTTGAGTTATTATGTATGGCTTCAAAGTAGTTGAGTCCTCCTTTAACTTAAATAGGATTGTAAGTTAGTGTATGTGATCGTATATTGGTTAAATGAGATTGATTATTTTAATCCCCGTAATGGATACACTTATAAAGAAGTTGACTCCTATTCAATTCAATTATCGGTTAACCTCCTTATGGTACTTGTGATGGATACTTGGTAATGAAATATCCATGCACTGCTTACTTAGCTAAGTCATTATTAAAGTTATTTGGTTGCGCTTATTTATGACTATTGATTGATTGAGTGATTAGATTAATCGTGCGCCTTGAAAATAATGTTGTATATGATTAATTAATAAATTAGATCACTCACACGCCCAAAAAGAGGTTGATGCATGATTGATTGAATAATTACATGACATCGCGCGCCATGAAACTAATGTAATGTATGATTGGTTATGTGATTAGCTTACTCTTGCTCCATGAAAGTAAACTTGATGACTACTCTTGCACCATGAATTTAATGTGATGTGTGATTTTTTATATGATTAGATTACTCTTGCACCATGAACAAAATTGATGATCTCTCTTGTGCCATGAAATTAGCGCGATGTATGATTGGTATGTAATTTGCTTACTCTTGCGCCATGAAATTAAATTTGATGATTACTCTTGCGCCATGACAATAAAATTGATGATTACTCTTACACCATGAAATTAAAGTTGATGTATGATGGATTAAGTAATCAGATTCTCTTGTGCCATTAAGATCATGTTGATGTAAGATTGATTAAGTAATTAGATTTCTTTGCACCATGAAATTAATGTTGATATATGACTGATAATCTAGTCTGGAGTTATGAGTTGTGATTGATTAAGGAGATTTAGATACCTCCTTGTTCCTCATAATAGTCGCCATCCATGAGACCTTAAGTGGTCAAAATTAATTGTATGAATCATGGGCTTGAGTGTTTCTTATGTGTCCTGCAGGTCCTAACCATGCAGGATAGGTTGGGTGTCTAGTAATTTATATTCAGTGATGTGGTTGATCATTCTTTACATATTTGCTTCAGTTGATTGTGATGTGTTGAACTACGTCGCTATTTATGTTTATGTGTGATCATGTTTTGTTGTTATTTATGTCAATTCCTTGGCTTGTATCGTTATTGATTTCGAGGATGTGTCACTTGTAATGCTATTAATTTATGTTGTGACGATTTAAATTCTCAATGTGAATGCAAAAAAAAAAAAATACCTTGTGTACATCACTATTGTTGTCATAACGAAGGGGTCATTACACCAAAATACCAAGTTTTTACTCAATTAACTTTTCTTGTAACAAGATGCATAATTACCCCACTTATGATATGTACAATTATTAATTCTACATACACAGTCGAAGATATAAACAGAGTCGTTGATAAACATTTTCAGGCAATTACATCTACAAACTCCATTATTGAACTAGTCTCATTGCCAATATGCTTAGGATAATGATAATTATGGAACCCATGGAATAATTACCAGTGTACATCATCTATACAATTTTTATAGGGAAAATTACTTAAACGATATTACGAATAACAATTAATTATGCCCAGGATTCATAGTATTTTGCACACTAATACTCAACACAGGATTTCATACATTCCCATTCAACAATAATTAAACAAGCACATAATGACCACTTATTTGGAACAAATGAACCACCAACTACATGCAAAACTCTGAATTTCCTCCCAACCTTAGAAAATGTTCCCCACAAACTGAGAACTGGTCACCCCCGAGATGAGCTTGAAATCCAATAGGGAAAGGAAAATCTATCCCTGGAAGTCTCTCAGCAGTAGAAACATCTTAATATAGGTGTCAATTTTTAAAAAAAATCTTATGAAATATACTTTCCCCACATGCTTTTCCCACCCATGAAGTGTGCCCCCTATGGCCTCCCACTCCCTTCCAGGATTCAACAACAAGTTGAACAGGAATAATTAGAGTTTTATGAGGAAAAATTGGCACCTATGGGAATCAAATTCCCTACAATTCTCTCAGCTAGAGAGAATGCACATGGGCCTAAAAACCCACCTCTTCAACTTAACTGTTCTCATCCAGTGCTCTTCAACAAAATCCTTCGCCCTCCCGGTTATAGGTATATGTACGGTAATGGCAGCATGAAACTCTTGATGACAGCAACGGGGTGAGGTGGGTGAATAATGATCGAATGGTCATATAAATGATATAAAGTCCCCAAGACTTATGTGCATGTTCCCAACTTGACACTTTCCATGTTGGAAACTACATGGGTTCCCTCACATGGTGATACGTTTCCTCATAAGGACTTAGGACAGAATGCATTATCCCCTACTTTAGACTTTAACTTTAGGAGTATTGATAAAATATTCCTTTTTAGCTTAAGCCCCCTTAGCTTGGCCCCTTTTCTAGACTCTTAGACCCCCTTTCCCATTTTAGTGGAGTTTATCCCCCTTACTCTTCTTGTCAGGATGGTCTGCATATAGTCGTGTTTTCTTTCATTAATGTCAAGTGAAAATACACAATACAAAACAGGCTCATTGGCCAAAAGAGATTCTTGGCTCACCAACCTATACACATACTTATGATTACATTTGAACTGGGGTTCGACTTAGGGGTATTACAATATATAACCCATCAAAAGGTTATATTTGAAACTACATAGTATGTTTATTATTACTTTCTATTGAAATTTCAACTTATCTATCCGGTTGTTCATTAAATTTTATTATTTTAAATAATTGCAAGGTCAATTTTTTATTTAGAATATTTTTTTTGAAGTGTACATAGTTTATTATTGTCAATTGAAGCACAACTATGTTTTCAACTTTTCATCATGGAAGGGTTGAATGAATATATACCCTTCAACCTGAAACTAAGAGGAACCCTTCTAATTTGGTCACTGGCTCTTCATATCGCAAACCTTGTTGAAACAAATAAACCTATTAAGGGAAGCTATTGATTCGTTAAGTCCAAATTTAAATAATTAATGTTTTACTATTTAATTAATTTAAATTTAAATTTTAAAAAGTCACGGTGAATCGATGCCAAAGTCAATGGAAGATAGTTTCACTATTTAATTGTGTTTAGTAGATGATATAGGTTTAGCATACACCTTTGCAAATATTAATTTACGGAGATTTCATGAGATGATTTTTTAGAATACATCATTATGTTCATTTAGATGAATCAAATTAAGCACACCAATGTGCTTTGACATATGGAACCCAAATGATCATTATTAAACCTATCGTTGGGAAGTTGTATATAGTAATCAATTCACAACTGACTCCCTATTAGTAACTAGTTTGACCTTAAATTTCACCTTGGCTCCAAAGTTTTACATTAGCTCATTTTATTTTTTATTTTTCTTAAATATTAATATGCATTTGTTTATTCAATGATTGGTCGAGCAATTTCAGTTCTTATTCTGGGTTCGACGATGGTGTAATCATTCATTTGCATTCATTACTCTCTGGGTTCAATGATGGTGTAATCATTCACCTACATCCATTACTCGTGCAACCCATGGACAAGACTTCCATCACAATGACATCAAGAATAATTATGTCAATGTTATGGATGTATTCTATATGGTCTTTCGATTATCTCCATTGTTGATTTGATACATAGGGTGTTGTTGAATACATAGAGCGATTATGGATCAGTGATCAGGGCTACGCCACTACATTCTAGGGAGACAACTTCAAAATCATCTCTCCCTTCATGTTATCAATATATATTCCTTAGAGAGAGAAATAGATATGGAACTGAATGCTTTTCCAAAGAGTGTAATCCTCTGCTAAGCTAGAGTGGCCAGACGAGTGAAGGAGAACATTTCATATTCTTTTATCCATGACTACCTATAGAATGGAAAAAACATTAGTTACCTAACTGAGTGAAGGGTTATATTTGGTCACCAATAGGCCTACTGCAAATTAATTGTAAAGTTGCACTATAGCCACCCTCTTCCAATTCATAGAGAAACCAGTGGAGCCCCAAGTATTCTATTTCTATCTTCCAGACCTATTTCTTAGCACTCATATTGTTATCTGAAGAGATGGAAACCAAAACTTGCAAGAACTTGTGTGTATTCATCCCCTCTACTTGTCTCATGATCGATATCATGACTTACGCTATAACATTATGATCTCTTCATTCCATATAGCGTACTCCTACTTGAAGACTCTTTTCTCAAATTGTTTCAAAGGGGTGCCCTCCCAAAACTCATATGATGCAAACACTGAATCTGGGCATTTGATCACCCAGACTACATCCACTTAATTCTATCAATTATAAAATCATGCTTGGCACTAACTGACATAACCTATTGACAGTGCTAAGAAATTGTAGATTATCAGTTGTATATTTGTCTACTCATGCCAATGACGGGTAACCAAATGATTATGTGTAACCTCAATGATTTCGAAGAATCACAAAACATGCAACACCTATAATCTTTTTTACAATGATGGTGGCATAGGCAAATGAAAAACCGTTGATGGCATCTACAAAACTACTTATTATTAAAAAAAAAAATTATTGTGGCAGGTATGTCAATAGGTGGATCTTGTTAATAATAGGCAATGTTGATGTTTCAAAATATGTTTTATAAAGTATATTTTAAGTTAGAATGTTGTGTATGTTGTATTCGTGTATTTTTTGTTGTTTTGGTTCAAATGTGGGGGAAAATAAAATAAAGTGATAAATCACATCATAGAGGAGGTTGATGCATCACAAATGAACTTAAGGCCAAGTCTGATGTATGTGTTCTATCTCAAAACTCTATTATGTATTATATTAAGGTTACATTGGGGAAGGAGCTACAAGATTTCATTGAGTACAAAACAAATATGAGAGCTCATCAAATCATGTATAATGATAATTTGTATGCTTATTAGCAATTATGAAAGGAAGTGACACGTATATTTTTGCATCTTGTTGCCTAATGCACAACTTTGTTTAATAATTATAAAGGATTGGGATTAATGTGGAACTTCACTTAATTAAAATTCAAATAGTATTATCTTAAACACAAAATCATTTAAAAAATATTGAACATTCCTAAGTATTATTTCATTGCCAAACTCAAAGAGCCTTGTGAAAAAAATAATACCATTGATTGTCTTGGACTAAATATGAATGTGTGCCTCCCTTGACTCCATCTCGCGGTGCTCTTGTTAATGATTAATTTATTGTATGGTTTTGTTGGAAATAGAAAAAAAATATGCACCATGCATTATGAAACATGAGCACTCCTCAAGTATATCACATCGTAGGAAACAAAATTGTACTTGGACACTCTCAGTCTCCATACACATTTGGAATTAATATCCTCGATAGGAAAAACCATTTGTTATTCACCCAGTGAAAGCCACCATCGCTTGACGTCCACTATAAATATAGGTTTCCTGCACAACCAACTAATTCGTGTCTTCTTCTAGATGCATGTGAATCAGCTATCATGGAAACCAAGGGCTTCACAAAAATTATGTTTTTGTTAGTATGCATGCTTTTAGCCTTTGCCCAGCCTTCTCAAGGTAGTTATTTCACTGTGTGCATAGGTCCTGGGTGTAACAACCAAGCCGCTTGATATAGCAAATGTGGGTGTTCTAATATTGGTAACAACATTTGTGGACGATATGAGTTTGTGTATCAAGGCTGGACTGTTGTGGCTTACAACATGACCAACTGCAGTTTCCCACACCAATTTTCTAGTAGTGTTAATCAAGCTTGCAACAGTTTTGGTTGGAAGAGTTTCTTCATCGAAGTGTAGTGAGCACTTTATATTTATATTATTATACCAGTATCATATACATGTAGTTGGCATTGTTCCAAATAAATCCATGTCTAACTTTATTTCGTTAATACTTAATGTTTTCTATGCATTGATATTACAATTTTTATACTTTCAAGTATTGTTATGTCAAATATCTGTCTATAACTAACATCTTAATCCTGGGATATTTTTTTATCTTTTGTAAACTTCACTAAGCACAAGATAATAAGTAATCTGATTCCATCTATCAATCCATAGATGGTAGATGGATATGAAGTTTTGTTTTCGCTAACATTAGACTACAAACACAACCTTTAATTTCGTTCATATAGATTTATGTTCATATCTCGCATGGTTTGAGAGATAAAGTGAACAATCAATATCCTCAATAAAAATTAACATACTTGGTGGTCTTAATGAGTAATTTCATTTAGTTTTGTGTTTCTATGGATCTTTGGAAGCTCCAAATCATAAACATTGTAGCTTACATAATAAGAAATGGATGCAATCATGCTGGATTTTCATGTTCCTAGAGGCCTATAATGCAAGTAGGGTCCCTTCATTGATTTTACAATATGTTGATAAAATTATCACCCTTCAACAAAGGCCTCAATATCTACTACAATTTATTCTTTTCTAATGAGATCTAAAATAAACATGACTCCCATGGTTAAGAAGAATTGGGATATGCTCAAAATATGAACATAAGATCCACTATTCATGCATCATATGGATACATAGATTACATCCTCTCTTATATTGATTTTCACAAAAAAAATTTATCTTGTGATTGTGTCTAAAGTTTTATGGTCATTTATAACACCTTGAAATTCCTCCAAAGAGAATGTGGCTCAATGTTTATGAATTATTATTATTATTAATGTATATATGTAACATACCCGACCCCCAAAGTACCTTCTAAGGAATGGGGTATCAAAATTTTTGCTTCTTCTGACAACCCTACTGTATTCATGGACTCACGGGTGGCAGTATTGTGGACTCATAGTCTATAATATTACCTTTCACTAACCCCCCCAAAACACTTAGCTTCTTTTTCATTCACAGATTCAAGGAACTCGCGGACTCACGAACTCATTCATCTCACCTTCCCATATCCGTGAACCTGCCATGCTCCTGAGTCCATTGCCTACACATTACACACGTGGACCTACCCAATGTTGTCACTTGGCTTGACACATGGTACTCATACCACGTCACCCTTCATTTCCCCAAAGACCTTATCACTATGCCATGTGGCATCGTGGGACACTCTCCTCTTCGCCCCTCCACGTGGAATGACATGAAATACACGCCATCACTGATATACCCTATGGTGAAGAAGGTTTCTCGTAGTATTTCATCAGAGTACCATATCCAATGCTAACCCGACGTCCTTAATTTAGTATGAATCTAGTCTTTAACACTTTGAGTTTTTCTCATAGGCTTTCCTAAGACTCTTAAGACCATCTGGAGGTTGTAAAACCCGCCCCAAACTCTTAATTTTTTCTCAACACGATGTAAGGATGAGAAATTTGCACCAAGCACACTGTCTGCATTTGTTCAAGGCCTTTCCAACCAAAAATACCAAGTTTTTACTCACTTAACTTTGCTTGTAAAAAGATCGGTAATTACCCCACTTATCATATGCACAATTATTAATTCTACATAGACAATCGAAGATATAAACAGAGTCATTGATAAACATTTTCAGGGTATTACAGCTACAAACTCCATTATTGAACTAGTCTCATTGCCAATACGCTCAGGATAATGATAATTATGTAACCCATGACATAATTACCACTTTACATCATCTATACAATTTTTATAGGGAAAAATACTTAAACGGTATTACGAATAACAATTAATTATGACCAGAATTCATAGTATTTTGCACACTAATACTCAACACAAGATTTCATACATTCTCAATCAACAATAATTAAACAAGCACATAATGATCATTTATTTGAAACAAATGAACCACCAACTGCATGCAAACCTCTGACTTTCCTCCCAACTTTAGAAACTGCTCACCACAAATTGAGAATAGTTCACCCCCGAGCAGGGCTTTAAATCCACTAGGGAAAGGAAAATATATCCCTAGAGGTCTCTCAACAACAACAATATCTCAATACAGGTGTCAAGTTCAACAACAATATTAGACTCTACTTTCCCCACATGCTTGTCCCACCTAGGAAGTGTGCCCACTATGGTTGCCCACTCCCTTCCAAGATTTAGCAACAAGCCGGGCATGAATAATTGAAGTTTTATGATGACAACTTGGCACCTCTAGTAATCAAATTCCCTGCAATTCTCTCACCTAGAGACAAAGCACACGGGCCTGAAAACCCGCCTCTTCAACTTAACTATTCTATTTCGATGCTCTTCAACAAAATCCTACACTCTCCCGGTTACAGGTACATGTACAGTAATGGCGGCATGAAAGTCCCGATGACAACAATGAGGTGAGGTGGGTGAATAATGATCGAATGGTGGTATAAATGAGATAAAGTCCCCAAAAATTATGTGCATGTTCCCAACTTGACAATTGTCATGTTGGAAACTACATGGGCCACACATGGGTTCCCTCACATGGTGATATGTTTCCTCATAGGGACTTAGGATAGAATGCATTATCCCCTACTTTAGACTTTAACTTTAGGAATATTGATAAAATATTCCTTTTTAGCTTAAGCCTTGTTAGCTTAGCCCCTTTTATAGACTCTTATCCCCCATTTCCCATTCTAGTGGAGTTTATCCCCCTTACTCTTCTTGTTAGGATGGTCTGCATATAGTCGTGTTTTCTTTCATTAATTTCAAGTGAAAATACACAATACAAAACAAACTCATTGGCCAAAAGAGGTTCCTGGCTCACCAACCTATGCACATACTTGTAATTACATTTCAATTGGGGTTCGAGTTAGGGGTATTACAATATATAACCAATTAAACGGTTATATTTGAAATTACAAAGTATGTTTATTATTACTTTCTATTGAAATTTCAACTTATCTATCTCGTTGTTCATTAACTTTTATTATTTTAAATAATTGGAAGGTCAATTTTTTTATTTAGAATAACTTTTTTATTTAGAATAATTTTTTTGAAGTGTACATAGTTTAGTCTTGTCAATTGAAGTACAACTATTTTTTCAACTTTTCATCATGGAATGGTTGAATGAATATATACCCTTCAACTTGAAACTAAGAGTAACCCTTCTAACTTGGTCATTGGCTCTTCATATCGCAAACCTTGTTGAAAAAATCAAACTTATTAAGGGAGGCTATTGATTCGTTAAGTCCAAATTTAAATAATTAATGTTTTACTATTTAATTAATTTAAATTTAAATTTAAAAAAGTCATGGTGAGTCGATGCCAAAGTCAATGGAAGATAGTTTGACTATTTAATTTTGTTTACTAGATGATATAGGTTTAGCATACACCTTTGCAAATATTAATTTACGGAGATTTAATGAGATGAATTTTAAAAAAAACATCATTATGTTCATTTAGTTGAATCAAATTAACCACACCAATGTGCTTTAACATATGGAACCCAAATGGTCCTTATTAAACTTTTTGTTGGGAAGTTGTATATAGTAATCAATTCACAAGTGACTCCTTGTTAGTAAGTGGGTTGACCTTTAATTTCACCTTGGCTCCAAAGTTTTACATTAGCTCATTTTATTTTTTATTTTTCTTAAATATTAATATGCATTTTTTTATTCATTGGTCGAGCAATTTCACTTCTTATTCTGGGGTCGACGGTGGTGTAATCATTCGTTTGAATTCATTACTCTCTGGGGTCGATGGTGGTGTAATCATTCGTTTGAATTCATTACTCTTTGGGGTCGATGGTGGTGTAATCATTCACCTACATCCATTACTCTCACAACCCATGGACAAGACTTCCATCACAATGACATCAAGAATAATTATGTCAATGTTATGTCTGTATTCTAGATGGCCATTCAATTATCTCCATTGTTGATTTGATACATAGGGTGTTGTTGAATACATAGAGCGATTATGGATCAATGATCAGGGCTACGCCACTACATTCTAGGGAGACAACTTCAAAATCATCTATCCCTTCATTTTATCAATATATCTTCCTTTGAGAGAGAAATAGATATGGAACTAAATGCTTTTCCAAAGAGTGTAACCCTCTGCTGAGCTAGAGTGGCCAGATGAGTGAAGGAGCACATTTCATATTCTTTTAGCCATGATTTCCTATAGAATGGAAAAACATTAGTTACATGACTAAGTGAATGGTTATACTTGATCACCAATAGGCCTACTATAAATTAATTGTAAAGTTGCACTATAGCCACCCTCTTCCAGTTCATAGAGAAACCAATGGAGCCCCAAATTATTCTATTTCTAGCTTCCAGACATATTTCTTAGCACTCATATTGTTATCTAAAGGGATGGAAACTGATACTTGCAAGAACTTGTGTGTATTCATCCCCTCTGCTTGTCTCATGATCGATATCATTACTTACGCTATAACATTGTGATCTCTTCATTCCATATATCGTACTCCTACTTGAAGAATCTTTGCTCAAATTGTTTCAAAGGGGTTCCCTCCCAAAACCGGTATGATGCAAGCATTGAATCTGGGCATTCCATCTCCCAGACTACATCCACTTAGTTCTATCAATTATAAACTCATGCTTGGCACTAACTGACATAACCTATCGACAATGCTAAGAAATTATAGATTATCAGTTGTATATATGTCTACTCACGCCAATGACGGGTAACCAAATGATTATGTGTAACGTCAATGATTTCTAAGAGTCACAAAGCATGCAACACCTATAATCTTTTTTACAATCATGGTGGCATAGGAAAATGCAAAACCGTTGATGGCATCTACAAAACTACTTATTATAAATTCTTTTTTACTGTGGGAGGTATGTCGATAGGAGAATCTTGTTAATAATAGGCAATGTTGATGTTTCAAATATGTTTTATGAAGTATATTTTAAGTTAGAATGTTGTGTATGTTGTATTCATGTATTTTTTGTTGTTTTGGTTCAAATGCGAGGGAAAATAAAATAAAGTGATAAATCACATCATAGAGGAGGTTGATGCATCACAAATGAACTTAAGGCCAAGTCCGATGTATGTGTTCTATCTCAAAACTATATTATGTATTATATTAAGGTTACATTGGGGAAGGAGCTACAAGATTTCATTAAGTAAAAAACAAACATGAGAGCTCATCAAATCATGTATAATGATAATTTGTATGCTTATTAGCAATTATGAAAGGAAGTGACAAGTATACTTTTGCATCTTGTTGTGTTAAGGTCCTAACCCGCACATAGGTAGATTAATGTATTCGGATGTAATAAAGGTCAATATTAAATAAGACCTTTCAATAAAATAGAATAAGGCGGATGTAAGAAGACCTAATAGAAGCTTCCGCTTCTAGAAGGATC
>ML847332.1:47019-60431 GCA_009831015.1 Picea engelmannii | reverse complement strand
TTACATTTAATAAACAATATCTTACATATATTAATTATATTTAAAATTATTAAAAAATGTTTTTAATATTTCTTTTTTTTGTAAGTGAGTGTGAGTATCTGTATTACTAAAAATGACTAATATACAAAAAGAGGAACTCCATGGTCTGCCAAAAAGGAAACCAGCCCAGGGGTTCTGGAGTTGCATTCTTTGAGATAACATAGGGGTATGGTTGGACCGCCACATTGGGAAACCGATCCCGTCCCATCATATCCAGTTTTTGACAAGATAATCATAACAGAAACATAAAAAACACAAGACAACAATTAAGACTGACCCAGTCACATTCACTGATCATTGGCTAACCCAACGCTAGTCCAGGATTATGAGATTCTTCTTTCCATCTTTCGCCTTGTCCTTGCTCTCCTCCTTCTGGACCACCGTGTGGGTCTTCCTGATCCGGGCTAGTGCTCCATTTCCATCAGTTGGTGTTATGTCCATATGATGGACGTAGCACAAGTATAAGTGGAATTAGGAAGCCATTCACTCCAGCTTCTCCTTCTGGTTCTTTTGGTCCTCTACAATTCATTTGGTACTAGCGTCCAGGTTGTTGAGGCGACTCATGATTTCTTTTAGCAATTATTTTTGGTCCTTGTTCCCCTTCCGGATGGAAGATTTCTTTTCTGCGCTCACTTTGCCTATTAACATATTTTTCCGCCATGCCATATCTATTGTCTTATGGTAGAGGGTTTCCCTGCCTGCGTGGTCCTTGGGTCCGTTATCCAGTCCGCTTCCTGGCTTAGTTCCTCTCAGGCTTTTCCCTTGTCCTTGGTAGTAATTTCCCTCTCCCACATGGTGATGGTCGCTTGTCCTTTCGGTTATACTAGTGCCTGGAAGTTTCCTTTTGGCGACTTGGGCCACTTTCTCCATCCTTGAAATCCTCCTATGGCTTGTCGAATTTTCTTCCATCTGGGTGTTTCTTTTGATGTGCATTGTCTTCATACACACCATCTTGGTTGGCTTGTGGTAGTTCTTTCCCTGAATTCTACTCCTGTTCCTATCCACCCGGGGGTTCCTTCTTTCCGAGACCTTGTGATCTAGGTGGATATCGGTGGCCACCCACCTTTTCCGACTGGCCCAAAACAATTTTCTGGCAATTCTGACAATTTACTATTTTTAGCAGTTTTAACTTCCAGGTCCAATTTGAGGGCCCAAATGAAGGTTTTTTTGAGATCTAGGATCTCAATGATAGCCTACACCATAATTGAGCCCCCAAAATGAATCTCCTCAATGATACCTTTCCAACGAACTATCATACGCCTAAAACAGAGATCGTATGAAAAAGTTACAACCTTGGGAAGTTAATGTACTAACTTACCCAAACAGGGCCCACATGGCTTTTGGCGCTTCATCTCCTAGGGTTAGGTTTTTGGATGTCTAGGGTTTTGGAATTCCTATTTATTGTAAAAAGGCCTTCAGAGCCTCATTGTAATGATCTTCTTACGAATGCGAGTAGTCGTCACATCTCTTCTCAGAGATAAGTTGCCACCATTCTAGCGAGTCTTAACTCTATATTTTTACAGTCTCTGTACATTTATTTGATTAATAGAAATTGTGTATTACTGTATATCTGTGTTTATGGTTGCATATCTGATACATTTCTGTTATATTATTTAATATCTTCGATATCTCTGTGCATTTCTTTATTATATCTCCGCTCTCATTTTGTGCCGAAAATAATCTGGATCAGTGGTATCAGAGTAGGTTGTTCTTGATCGGTTTTTTTTTAGTGCATCTCCCCGACAAGGTTTGAGTATAGCAAGTTGGGTCTCAATATTATATCTCTTGAGGAAAATCGCTCTCTCACACCCAAGAAACCCTCAATGGCAGAAGAAAAGAAAAATGACGGAGCAGACGATCCTATAAGTCTGTTGCTTGAGCAAGCTCTCACACAAAAGAGGGACGGAATGATGGAGAATTTTTCCCACATCCTTCAATGCCTCCCGATAGCATCAGGTGAATCTTCATCAAGTGACCACTTTGGAGGAACCTCTCCTTTTAAGGTACTGGTCAATTTTGATATTCTTATATTTGAAGGCCAGATAGATGCATGTGCCCTAGATAAATGGTTAAATATGTTAGAAGGTTATTTCTCTGTTCATAATTTTTTCGATAGAGAAAAGATCATCTTCACGCTCCTTAAGGCTCTCCCCCATGTCAAACATTGGTGGGAAACTTACTGGGAGCAGAGTTCCACAGAGGATTTTGGAATATATAGGGTTGAGCCCACTTGGGATTTTTTGTGGATGCGGTAAAGGAACAATATTACCCTATTGGTAAACTATGAGGACTAGTACATGAGATGGACCACACTGCGGCAAGAGAGGGGCCAAGCAGTTTCGGAGTTCACCAATACCCTCCATACCTTGCATACCGAGCTAGGTATTAAATACTCCGAACGACATTTGGTTCTGAAATACCATGGGGCTCTACATAGATACATCCAAACTAAAATGGAGTTTCTGGACATCTCATCAGTCGATGCTGCCTATCGATATGATGTTAAAATCGAGCAGAAATTCAGGCACCAGAACAAGTGGGATTTTGGGCCTGCAAATCCGAAAAAACCAAAGTATGACAAAGACAACCCTAACAAACAGTCTCCTAAAAACCAGTCCAAGCAATAGGAAAGAAGGGTCACGGGAAGACAAAGGACACCAGAAAATGGTGTGATTTCCACAAAAGGCCCTGGCACAACACCGATGAATGTCGCTCAAAACAGTCATTGGTGGCCGAGATCAAAGACAAAGAGCTGAACCCTGATTCAGAATCCTATTCTAAAAACACTGGTAAAGGACAGATCATTGACGCAGATGCCACTGCTATTGTCGTGACCTCAACAGTTCAACCACAAGAACCAACAGATCCTAAAGAGGGGGAATGCCTTTTTCATTCATAGATGTGGGTGAAGGGGATCCCACTGCATTTTATTGTTGACAGCGGAAGCCAAAAGAACCTCATCTCAGAAGAGGTCGCCAAATAGTTGGGATTGTCAAAAACACCACACTGACAACCATACAACATTGGGTGGCTTCACCAAGCACGAGATCTCTGTGTCAGTCAACAATATCGATTTTCATACAAAATCCAACCCTTCAAGGATGAGGTATTATGTGATGTTGCCCCACTGGATGTCTGTGATGTTCTCTTGGGACAACCATATATGTGGAAGCTTCATGTTGTTTATGAGTCTTGACCTCGTAGTGTTATCTGGGGGGTCATCTCTACATAATGCCAGAGGTAGTTCAGACTACTATTCCACCTAAAAAGTGCCACAAGGTAGTATCTCATACTGCAAAATTTAGCTTCTTCACAATATGTTCAAAAGGGGAACATAAGGACACTGGAACCACTACAGCCTCGCCCCAAGCACCTTCTATCCAACAGAGGCAGGTCGACAAGGTTGCAACAAAGTGCAAATATTCCTTCTGCACAAATTCCTCTCATGTATCCCGACTTGTTGAACAACCTTAGCCTCAATAGGTTCGTGATAGACTTCCAAAAACTGAGCAGCACGAAGTCCATTAAGGCAAGCAATTCACCAAGATGCAAATTCAACAAATGCCTTTCCCTCTCCTTTGGGAACTCAACGCAATGGATACCATTGCTTCCTAAGGAGGGAGGATTGATCTAGGTGGATATTGGTGGCCACCCACCTTTTTCAATTGGCCCAAAACAGTTTTCTGGCAATTCTGACAATTTACTATTTTTAGCAGTTTTAACTTCCTGGTCCAATTTGAGGGCCCAAATGAAGGTTTTTTGAGATTGAGGTTCTCAATGATATTATACAACATGATTGAGCCCCAAAAATGAATCTCCTCGATAATACCTTTCCAACGATCTATCATACGCCTAAAACGGAGATAATATTCAAAAGTTAAGACCCCGGGAAATTAATGTCCTAACTTACCCAAACGGGGCCCACATGGCTTTTGGCGCTTCATATCCGAGGGTTAGGTTTTTGGATGTCTAGGGTTTTGGAATTCATGTTTATTGTAAAATGGCCTTCAGAACCTCATTGTAATGATCTTCTACGAATGCAAGTAGCCATCACATCCCTTCTCAGAGATAAGCTGCCACCATTCTAGCAAGTCTTCACTCTGTATTTTTACAGTCTCTGTACATTTCTTTGATTAATATAAATCATGTATTACTGTATATCTATGTTTATGGTTGCATATATGATACATTTTTGTTATATTATTGAATATCTGCGATATTTCTATGCATTTTTTTATTATATCTCCGCTCTCATTTCATGCCAAAAATAATCCAGATCACCTTGTTTTTGTGGTGGCTTATGTTGTTGCACTTTTCCCAACTGCATCTATTCCTAGTGCTTCACCTCTTATGGAAATTCTTCGGCTGCAGACTCATCCTTGCAATCATGGTCTGCCCGTAGAGATGTTCCTTCCCGTCCTTTTTCTCTGTATCGGTATCTGTGACCATGACAATCCGTCCATTATCCCTGCGTAGGCCATTACCCCTGCTCGTTGTGTAACCAACTTTGCTCTTCCCCATTCCTGTTCTTGGGAGAGGTGTGACCCTACTGGTGTGTGGTAACATTTTTTGTCCTACATTACTCATGGCCTGCTAAGTCCCATTTGTACTTTATCCTGCACTAACCCCTCACTTTTTTCTACTGATATGACCTTGATGTCGTACCCCCATCTGTTGTGTGATCTGATCTCGCATTGTCACTTGTAATTGGGTGTTGGCCATGAAGATTCTGCCTAGATTCGTCATGCCTGCCTATTGGCCTTGCACCGCTCCTCTTGATGTGACCTTCTATACTTAAGCTGCCATCACAGTCTTTTTTCACTAGTTGTATGCAGTCTATTCTGAATTGACTGTTTGGGATGTTTCTCCAGGTGGTGTCTAAGTCTGATCCTTCCTTGTTAACCCCTTCATTAACGATTCTGTCCGCCAGGCCATTCGCTGACCTGTGTACCCAACGCAAATCCACTTTTTTCATGTTTTGTAGATGTTCCTGGATTTTTTTGCAGGGAGTGTGCCAAGCACCAATGTCTTTGAACTTTTCCCACTCTGGTGCCATTTTGGAGTCTCTTCACCGTGTTGATTACCAGAGTGGAGTCACCTTATACGATAGTGTTTTTCATCCTTTCACGGCTCAGAATCTTGAGGCCGATCTCCAGGGCTCTGAATTCTGCTGCATTGTTAGTTGACTTTCCCATACTCCCAACGTATAGCCGGATTATGTTGCCCCCACTATCCTTGATTACCCTGCCCATTCCTATCATGCCTGGGTTTCATTTTGCTGCCCCATCGAAATTCAACTTGAGGGACCCTGCTGGAGGGGGATTCCAGTTGCACTCACCTATTTGGAGTTGCGGTGGTCATCCTATTTGTGTGCGGTTGCACCCGTATTTTAGGAGAAAATCTTCTATGACTCTAGAGTCTCGACCTGCAAGTTGCGCTTTCCCATTCTGACAATTGCGGCTTTGCACCATTTCTCTTTTCATGGAGATTATTTTTTCTTTGATTTTCCCTTCCGGAAGGATTTCATTCTTGAAGATGCGTTGGTTCCTTTCTTTCCATATTGTCCATATGATCATCCCCAGAATGAGATTCCAACATAGATTCACCTCTTCATTTTCACTGTAACTCTCATTCCAGTTGTTGATGGTTGCGCATATGTTACCTCAGGTCTTATTGGACTGTCGAAAAATACCTACCGCCTAGTCCCAGATCTCTACTGTGTAGGTACATTCATTAAGGAGATGATTCGTTGTCTCTTCCTTAGCTTGACAGAGGTGGCACCGTGACAGACCTATGAAGCCCCTTTTCCTTAGGTTTTCCCAGGTTAGAATTCGGTTGTGAAGTACTAACCATTTGAAATTTTTTATTTTTGGCCACTAGGGGCTACTCCAGAGCTTATCCCATAGTTGTGCTGGGTCTTCTTGGTCTTGCTCCATGATGTAATTCTGGGCTTCCTTCAAGTTGAATTCCCCTCCATTTTTTTGGCCCCATCTTAATTGTTCTTCTTCTTCCAAGACTGCAATTTTCGTTTTCCCGAGTTCCTCCTCCACCTCTTTCGCGATTGTTGTGGTCTGATCTCTAGTTTGGGAATTGAGATTGTCCCAGATTATCCATCTATTTCGATTTGTTTCCTGCTTCCAATAGTGGTGGAATTTGGTTTTACCTTGCGCGATCATGTTTTGTTGGAGTTTCTCCCTGTCCGGATTTCCCATTTTGGGTTCCTATTGCCAGGCATCCTCCCAGAATTTGGTTGTTTTAGCATTCCTTACTTCCCAGAAGCTGTGTGTCTGGACCCAAGTTTTGTTGTGCCAAGATAGGTTCTAGATGGTTGATCCCTCCTTGGTGCCCATAAAAAGAATTCATTTCTGGTCGTTTATGTCTGGGGAATACTTGACCTTCCAGAGGGTTTCCCACGGGGTAGAAGTTTCTTTAACCCATCGCCACCAAAGTTTCACCCCATAGGCTTCATTGGTTACTTGTGGGTATTGTAGCCCTAGTCCTCCTTTGCATTTTGGCTTGCAAACCTTCTCCCAAGCCACCAAGGCCCATTTTTTCTTTGTTTTTTCTCCCCACCATAGGAATTCCCTTTGGATGGTTCTTATTTTTTGTAGTATTCCTTTGGGAGCAGGAAATACATACATCATATAGGTTGGAATTGCTTGCAGAACCGTCTTGGTCAGTACAAGTCTCCCCACAAGGTTGAGGGATCTGTACGTCCAATTTTTCACCCTCTCCTATAGCTTGTTGAGCACTCCTTCCCAAGTTTCCATTTTGTATGCTCTGGCCATTAGGGGGATGCCCAAGTATTTAGTTGGGAGAGTTTTGGACTTAAAGCCCAAAATATTTTCCAGGTTCCTTTGGATTGCAGGGTTGGTGTTGAAAAAGTAGATCATCGATTTGGAATGGTTGATCTCGACTCCCGAGGCTTCCACAAACTATTCTAAGATCCTTTTGAAAGTTTTTTCTTCCTTGACCGTGGGTATTCCATGGAGTAAGGTGTCATCCATGAATTGTTTGTGTGTGGAAGTAGGGCAATTTTCGAAAGGTTTGAGGCCTGTTATTTCTCCTGTTGTTGTTGGTTCTTTTTATGCTTTGACTGAGACCTTCCATCATCAAGATGAAAATGAAGGGGGATAGCGGGTCTCCTTGTTTGATGTCTCTAGTGGGCCAAAAGGGTTTGGTTGTGGCTCCATTTACAAGGAGTGATTAACTTGTCATTGAGACTAGGATGATAATCTAACTGATCCAGTGTTAGGTAAAACCAAAGGCTTCTAGAGTCTTAACCATGTAGTGCCAACTAATTTTTTCATAGGCTTTTGCTAGGTCAAGTTGTATTATCACCCCCCCTCTCCTCTAGATTTTCAAGGTGTGGATTAGCTCATGGTCATGGATGATGTTGTCCATGATTTGTCATCCTTCCAAAAAACCCACATGTTCTTGTGAAATTAGTGTGGGTAGGAGGGGTTTCAATCTATTGGCTATGAATTTGGAGATTATCTTGTAAACCACATTGCATAAAGCTATGGGTCTATAGTGGTAAGGGGTCCTTGCTTCATTTTCTTTGGGGATTAGAGTAATCATTGTGGCATTTAATGCTTTTAGGATGGAGGCCGGCCGTCTAGAGTCCTCCACCACCCTATAAACATTGTGTTTGACCACTTCCCAACAGGCTTTGAAGAATTCCACTGTGAAACCATTTGGACCTGGGGCTTTCCCATTGGGCATCTCCTTGATCAGTTGATCAATTTCATCCTTAGCTATGGGTTTGTTTAGGTTGTTATTATGTTCCTCGATGACTAGAAGGGGGATGTGTTGCGTTATCCTTTGGATGGCCTCCGTTCGGTCTTTGTTGGGTTATTGGGCTATCCCATGGAAGTGGCTTACCAGAGTATTTTCAATCTCCTTGTGGGATTCTTGCTCGATCCCATCCTGATCCTTAATTTTCAGGATTTTGTTGTGGGCTCTTTTGACAATGGTTGTTCTATGAAAAAACTTGGTGTTCCTCTCTCCTTCCTTTAGCCATCTGATTCAGGACTTGTGGCACCATAGAATTTCTTCATGCTGATATCTTCCTTCCCATTCTTGGTTCATTTGGATCTCTTCCTTTTTTCGATCCTTTGTATAGCCCTCTGCTATGAAAACTTCTTGGAGTCTTCTCATTATGTCTTCAATATTTTTCTTCTCTTAGTTTATGTTGCAAAAAAATTCCTTGTTCCACTCCCTAAGCTTATATTTGATGTACTTTAGTTTCTTATAGAGTTTGAACATCTGTGTCCCTTGCTTCGATTTCTCCTCCCACCACCACTAGCTGGTGTTCTCC
Organism: Picea engelmannii; assembly: GCA_009831015.1. Taxonomy (NCBI): domain Eukaryota; kingdom Viridiplantae; phylum Streptophyta; class Pinopsida; order Pinales; family Pinaceae; genus Picea; species Picea engelmannii. Next base: position 52,072 of record ML847332.1, on the reverse strand, counting down.
TTGAAGGTGGGGTGTTCAATCCAAAATTTCTCAAATATGAATGGTCTATTGTTTGGGGTGGTTGGAAAGTCCGCTTCTAGTTGGACTGGCCAATGATCAGAACCCCCCCAAGGAAGGATGATGATGTTAGCGTCAGAAGTCACTCCTGGATTGCTTGCAGGAGCAGAGCCCAACGCCCATCAGTCTTATGTCACGATTTGTTTATAAAGGGTGATCAGATGGAGATAATGGCTCTAGGAGGTATCACTCTAACTCAGGGAATGAGTTTGGTACGTAAAGAATAGGGGAGGTCTGGAATCCTAACTTCACCTAGTGGGTTGATTTAAAGGTGAATAGGTGGAAGACTTAAGAGAAAGTGAACAAACAACTCTGGGCATCAGGCTTGCAGCGGTTTATAGAGGAAAAACTCTGAAGAACAGGATCCTCTTGGCTTCAGGGCTTCAAGAAACTGAATAACGGACTTGACTGGATCCTCCAATTCCAAGTCATTCAACGTCAAAGAAATCACAGGAACTGACTAGAGGCTCCGTAACTATTACAGTGATCCATTACAACATCATCCTATAATAGTTACAGCTCGACTGGATCCTCCAATTCCAAGCTGCTCTAACACAGTGTAAACAAAGGCATGAAAGAAGCTGGCATTCATAAGGTAAGAAGTCTCCAAAGTTCATACATAACCAGAACAACAATGCTTCATTAAAACTTTACAACGAGGGAGATCTGCTCAACCATCAATAGATTACAAAATGGCAAAAATTGCCTATATATACTTCAGCCAAAATCCTCCTGGCAACAGTATCTCAGGACTTTTAATGGGGGGGTCGCTTCCTCAATCAAATCTGTCCTCTGGACTCCTGTCATATGATTTTTCAATTTAGCATGGCTCGCGTAAGGGGGTAGCTGAGCCTCTTTTAATGTTTGAATTGGCGTGCTCAGGTTCTCTTGGCGAGTTGAAGACTCAGTGTGACCTTTCTGCAGAGAATCGGTACAAAGGGATTCTCTTGGGTAAACTCCGGCCGGAACCTCCATACTCTGCAATAAATGGGTGACGCGAGGCTTCACCTACCTTCCTTATCTTTTTCTGCTGAGCCGAAACAGCCGCTTGAATTCCCTTGGGAAACACTGCTGCAACAACACGATCCATAGGTCCTTTCCGATCTCTTCACGGTCTTTAGCACCTGACCATGGTCATCCCTGACTCTGTATCGGGGATTGGGGTTTCCCGATTCCTGCTGTCAAGAGTTCTTGACCCTTTGAATTCTCGATCATCGATTATTGGATGAGCGCGTGCATGGGTTAGCCCTCCTGGCTATACTATCATCCATATGACCACCTCTTATGTGACCCGAGCCGAACCCCTGTCGGGGTTTCGACGTTTTTGATGCCTCGATACACAAGTGCCCAAGAGTCGCAATTCTCTGATTATCGATGGCTCCTTGCGCGCTAGCCCCTTGACTATGCCCTGGTCCAAATGACCGTTACCACATGCCCGCGGCCGTATAGCCTTCCATCGGAATTTTGGGGTTTGCGAGGTCAATATTCACGCGTCCTCCTAATTCGCGATATGCTGATGCCACTTGACGCTATCTCCTTACAAGGATTGACTCTCCGACACCTGTCCCTCACTACGATTCTCAGCTCCGTCGGGAAATCGCGTATCGGGATATCGCGATTCCCGTTGCCATGAGCGCGGGACTTTCAGTTTCCCGCTCCCCGACTCTGCGGGATATCTCGCCACATGTCTCTGCTGATGGACGGTTCCGATCTTCTCGGCACTTTTGTGGGCCCAAGTTCCCGAACGCTCTCGGCGCTTCGCGTCTCGTGAGATAACGGAACTGTTCTTTGCGTGTAGGAGTCGCGACGAGAGAAACGTCGAGATGGCCAACTCTTGCAACACGCGCCATTGGATCGGGCGACCTACATTCAGCTTCAATAAGAGGATCCTTCTCTGCTGTTAAATGTCGAGTAAATTGGCAACTCCGAGATCCCGATGACCATTGATTTGCTTCATGGACGAATCTTGGCTTCCGATGGCAAGACTTCGCACGCTCGCTTGATATGTTACTTGGAAAACAAGAATTCTCTCGAGCTGTGCTCGAGCATTTTGTGCAACTTGCAGACCCACATGCTTCTCGAATCTGTGACAAGGATAATAGCTAACATCAGGCTCCATGGGGGATAGAGTCGTCCCTGCGATGCTCTAAGAACTCCTCCTGCAGTTCCAGTCGCCTTTCTGTTGGGCTATGGAGTCATTGTTAGGCCGCGAAAATAAAAATGAAAATGAACTAAGAAACAAAAGGACAATATTTACAAAAAAAAGAGTCATCTGAGATTCAAACAAAATATTTTTTTAGGAAATGCCCATTCACTGGGCTGCCGAAAACCTCTTCACCTTCCAAATCTCACAACCTGTATGTGTTGTTTGAGAAAGCCTCGGAGATTCTGAAAGGCCCAATCCATAGGGCTTCAAATTTGCTGTGCTTGCCCTTATCTTGTTTAGGAGCATCCCATTTCAATACCAGGTCTCCTACCTGGAACCGCTCCTTCTTGGCCTTCCTATCGAAGACCTGCTTGATTTTCTGCTGATGGTCCTGGATCCTGTCCAATGTCTTCTCCCTAGCCTGCTGGACCTCTACTAACTGATGAATCCTCCTGATGATGTCATCAGGCTCCTCCTGATAGTCCTGGAGGAATTTCGCTACAGGGATGGCTAGCTGAGAAGGGAAAACAACTTCGGGTCCGTAGACTAACTGGAAAGGGGACAAACCTGTAGCTCTCTTTGTAGTCACCCGATCAGCCCATAGGGCGAATTTAAGGTTCGATTTCCAAGCCCTTTGGTTGTCTTCCAACATCCTTTTGATGATTCTTATTAAACTTTTGTTGGAGGACTCTGCTAAACCATTGCCCTGTGGGTAATACGGGGTGGAGTGAATCAGCTTAATCCCAAACTTCTCACAGAACTTGGCTAATGGCTCAGACCCGAAATCGGTTTCATTATCAGTGACAATCTTATTTGGGAAGCCGAACATTGTGATGAGGTCCTCCAAGAATCCAATGATTACCTTGTGGGAATCACTCCTGGTGGGAATAGCTTCAATCCATTTGGTAAAGAAATCTGTATCAGCTAGGATCCACCTATGTTGCCCACTGGAGGGAGGGTGAATTTCTCTAATGAAATCCAGGCCCCACTGCTGAAAAGGCCCTGAAACCACCACCAGTTTTAATGGAAGAGACCTGAGCTGTTGCTTTCCTACAAATTTTTGACATTTGATGCAGGCTCTGACCCCTTTGCAGACATCAGTGAACACGGTAGGCCAGTAGTACCCAGCCCTGAGGATTTTGTGGGCTGTGGCTCTCCAGAAATGGTGCCCTCCACATAGGCCACTGTGAAATTCAGCCATGATCATCTCGGCCTCTTGTGGACTTATGCATTTTAGAATCACTCCTAGGGTGTCTTTCCAATATAACACTTGATCGATTAGGCAGTACCTGACTGCTTTGAGCTTTAGAGCTCTTTCTTTTCTTTTTTGCAGGCCGTCCGGAGGTCGCAGCTCCTGCAAAAAGTATATGATGTCCTTATACCAAGGACATTGAGCCAATGGGGCTCCCTTTGATGGTCTACATCAGACAGTCGATCCTGTTGAATACCCGAGCATTCATGGATGAAACTTATCCCCAAAGCTTGGCAATTTGCTTCAGCCAACATCTTGGCTAAACCTTGCCCTTTGATCAACTTGGTCGGCCTTATTTCCAGGTCAAACTCCAAGATTTCGGCTATCCATTTACTCCTTTTCCCGTCCATGTCGGGCTGAATAAGAATATATTTAACAGTAGCCGAGGGAACATAGGCGATGATCTTTGACTGCAGGATGTAGGTTCTAAAAGCTTTGAGGGCTTTCACTAGAGCATAAGATTGCTTCTCCATAGTGTCATACCTGACTTCGACATCCCTTAATGCTCGGCTGAAGTAAGCAATAGGTTGTTCTAACCCACTGTCATTTGCTTGTAAAAGAACAACAACTAATGTGTCAGGTGAGGCAAAGGAGAAAATAAGGAAATCCTTCGAGTAGTCGGGACTGATAAGCACAGGAGCTTCAGTCAAGGCTTTCTTGATTTGCTCAAAGGAATTTCGCGATTGAGGGGTCCACCTTACTTCATTTTCTTTCTTTAACATGGTTGTTATAAGCTTTACCTCCTCAGCAAAGTTAGGCACAAACCTCCTTAGGAAATTAATTTTACCGAGGAAAGATTGGACCTCCTTCCTAGACCTCGGGATTGATAAAGCTTGTATCGCCTCAACTCTGCTGGGATCAATCCTGACTCCTTCTGCTGATACTATGTGGCCTAGTAATTTTCCCTCCTGCATGGCGAATAAGGATTTCTTGGGGTTTAATGAAATGCCAAACTTTCTGCATTTCAAGAAAACTTTCTTGAGATGACGACGGTGTTCTACATCAGATTTTGAAAATACTGTGATGTCATCCAGATAAACGACCACAAATTTGTCCTTTTCCCCAACGAAAGCTATGTCCATGGTGCGCTGGAAAGTCGCCCCCGCATTCATAAGTCCAAATGGAATCTTGGCATACATAAATGTGCCCCATGGATTGGTGAATGTTGTCTTTTTCCTGTCTTCAGGCAGAACAGAGACCTGATTGTAGCCAGAGAAACCGTTGATCATGGACATTCTGGAAGCTCCTGTCACCCTCTGCAGTATATGTTCCATCTTTGCCAGGGGGTAGTTATCTTTTCGCGAGCTTATGTTCAGGTTTCTGAAGTCTACACAAAGTCTGATCTCTCCATTCTTTTTCCTTACTGGCACCAAATTAGCCACCCATTCTGAATATCTCAGTGGGACGATGATTTGAGCTTGAAGCAACTTCTTCACTTCTCTTTCCATGATAGGTAGTAGCCTGGGATTGATCTGTCTCAGCTTTTGCCTGAATGGCTTTGCCTCCTCTTTTAATGGAATTTTATGCTCGATGACTGAGGTGTCGTAGGTTTTGAGGTCTTCGTAGGTCCAGGCAAACACATCAACAAATTTCCTCAA
>ML847332.1:3956-38732 GCA_009831015.1 Picea engelmannii | reverse complement strand
TGGCGTCGATTCTGTTCAGAGGGGGATTAGCACCAGCCATGGGAATGTTAGGTGGAGGAGAACTTGGAGGAGAAGGAGTTCGCAAAGGGGTTATTGAGGGTAAATCTCGGATTGGGGTGGGAAACAAGAGGTGATTCAAGGAACAGGTTATCGAGCTCCAGTCGGCAGGTTCTCCTCCCTGTGTAGGAGTGGGGAAATTTTCTGCGGCCCTGGGTCTATGCCAAGGTGCAGCTTCAAAGGAGAGGGGAGTGACAAAGTCTTATCCCTCTGGTCCCAGACCAGGAGGGGAAAACTCAACAGGAACACTCCCAAAATTTAAGAAACAGGGAACTGCAGAAACAGGCCTGTCAAATAACTGAGGGGGAGAAAAAGGAGCTCCAACAGAAGGATATGGTGAATTACCTAGTTCGGTGATGGACGATTCTTCTTCAGAGGCCTTTCCCTTTTTGAGCACCGCCTCTGGATCCATTTCAGGTGTAGGTAGAGGCAACTGTGGGTGAGACCGCGTATGCCTGCCTCTAAAAGCCACAATTAATAGGGCAGGTTCTCCTCAGCGGAGTTGTCACAATGGAGTTTCCAGGTGAAAATTAGCAATCTGAAAGGCTCTGATAATCTGATGCACCTTCGGATTCAGAGGCTCAATGTCGTTCTACCCAGGGAAAATCTTCAATTCCGTCCCCGACAATGGTGCCAGAAATGTTAGCATCAGAAGTCACTTCTGGATTGCTTGCAGGAGTAGAGCCCAACGCCCATCAGTCTTATGTCACGATTTATTTATAAAGGGTGATCAGATGGAGATAATGGCTCTAGGAGGTATCACTCTAACTCAAGGACTGAGTCTGGTACGTAAAGAACAGGGGAGGTCGGGAATCCTAACTTTATCCAGTGGGTTGATTTAAAGGTGAATAGGTGGAAGACTTAAGAGAAAGTGAACAAACAACTCTAGGCATCAGGCTTGCAGCGGTTTATAGAGGAAAAACTCTGAAGAACAGGATCCTCCTAGCTTCAGGGCTTCGAGAAACTGAATAACAGACTTGACTGGATCCTCCAATTCCAAGTCATTCAGCGTCAAAGAAATCACAGGAACTGACTAGAGGCTCCGTAACTATTACAGTGATCCATTACAACATCATCCTATAATAGTTAGAGCTCGACTGGATCCTCCAATTCTGAGCTGCTCTAACACAGTGTAAACAAAGGCATGAAAGAAGCTGGCATTCATAAGGCAAGAAGTCTCCAAAGTTCATACATAACCAGAACAACAATGCTTCATTAAAACTTTACAACCAGGGAGCTCTACTCAACAATCGATAGATTACAAAATGGCAAAAATTGCCTATATATACTTCAGCCAAAATCCGCCTGGCAACAGTATCTCAGGACTTTTAATGGGGGGGTCGCTTCCTCAATCAAATCTGTCCTCTGGACTCCTGTCATATGATTTTTCAATTCAACATGGCTCGCATCAGGGGGTAGTTGAGCCTCTTTTAATGTTTGAATTGGCGTTCTCAGGCTCTCTTGGTGAGTTGAAGACTCGGTGTGACCTTTCTGCAGAGAATCGGTACAAAGGGATCCTCCTGGGTAAACTCCGGCTGGAACCTCCATACTCTGCAATAAATGGGTGACGCAAGGCTTCACCTACCTTCCTTATCCTTTTCTGCTAAGCCAAAACGACCGCTTGAATTCCCTTGGGAAACACTGCTGCAACAACCCGATCCATAGGTCCTTTCCGATCTCTTCACGGCCTTTAGCACCTGACCATGGTCATCCCTGAATCTGTATCGGGGATCGGGGTTTCGCGATTCCTGCTGTCAAGAGTTCTTGACCCTTTGAATTCTCGATCACCGATTCTCCGATGAGCGCGTGCATGGGTTAGCCCTCCTGGCTATACTATCATCCATATGACCACCTCTTATGTGACCTGAGCTGAACCCCTGTCGGGGTTTCAGCGTTTTTGATGCCTCGATACACAAGTGCCTGAGAGTCATGATTCTCTGATTGTCGATGGATCCTTGCGCGCTATCCCCTTGACTATGCCCTGGTCCAAATGACCGTTACCACATGCCCACGGCCGTATAGCCTTCCATCGGAGTTTCGGGGTTTGCGAGGTCAATATTCACGCGTCCTCCGAATTCACGATATACCGATGCCACTTGGAGCTGTCTCCTTACAAGGATTGACTCTCCGACACCTGTCCGTCACTACGGTTCTCAGCTCCATCAGGAAATCGCGTATCGGGATATCGCGATTCCCGTTGCCATGAGCGCGAGACTTTCAGTTTCCCAATCCCCGACTCTGCGGGATCTCTCGCCACATGTCTCTGCTGACGGACGGTTCCGATATTCTCGACACTTTTGTGGGCCCGAGTTCCCGGACGCTCTCGGCGCTTCGCGTCTCGTGAGATAATGGAACTGTTCTTTGCGTGTAGGAGTCGCGATGAGCGAAACGCTGAGATGGCCATCTCTTGCAACACGCACCATTGGATCGAGCGACCTACATTCAGCTTCCAATCAGAGGAGCCTTCTCTGCTGTTAAATGTCGAGTAAATTGGCAACTCCGAGATCCCGATGACCATTGATCTGCTTCGTGGACGGATCTCGACTGCCGATGGCAAGACTTCACACGCTCACTTGATATGTTACTTGGAAAACAAGAATTCTCTCGAGCTGTGCTCGAGCATTTTGTGCAACTTGCAGACCCACATGCTTCTCGAATCCGTGACAAGGATAATAGCTAACAGATGCAATCTAAGGTTAACCCCTGCATAATGATGGATTCTGACACCAAGAATCTGTCTAGTCTTCTCGCAACCTGATGTTGATTTATCCATTTATTGTTCTAAGTGAAATGTCTGTTATTGGTTCTGATGTCCACCATCTCTGCTGTGTCTATGGACATTGAGAATTCTTCCACATCTCTATCCAATCTCTTGGTGCCTCCTTTTTTCTCCGCAAGTGATGTAATGATGTTGAAGTCCCCTGGAAGGATCCAATGGAGGTTGTTGGAGCAGGCTTTTAGGTCTTCTAGGTCTTGAAACATTCTTCTATTTTCCTCTAGCATCTGGGGTCCACACACATTAGTTCATAGAATCATCTCCATATTCCTAATGATTTTCATGTTAACCGAAAGTGTGTGCCTGTAGCCTCGGCTACTATGAGGTTCATCACTTATGAGTTCCACAAGGTGAGATACCTCCTACCATATGTTGTCCTTCAAAAACCAACATCTTGTACTTGCTCCATTGTTTCTTGATGATTGTTTCCATTCTGTCTACAATGCATTTTGTCTCTTGGATGAAACAGAGGTCTGATTGTTCCTTCCTAAGTCTATTTATAAGAATTCTCTGCTTTTGTGGGTTGTTTAGGCCTCTTATATTACATGTTATAATATTCATTTAAACATGTGGGTGGTAGTTGGGAAATAGATTTTTTATCTTACCTAAGTTTATCAACAAAGCTCCTAGTTCCTGTAGGGCTACGATGTTTGATTTCTTGCCTTTTTTCCTTCTCATCTACTTGGGTGAGAGATGTAGTTGTCCTTCACCTTCTTTGATACCTAGGTGTCCTATCTCCCCATGTGTGCACTTGAGCCCTCTATATTTGGCTTCGTCCCTTAGGAGGAACAAGTATTGGATGTAGTCTATAGTTTCTCTGCTGGTACATTGTTTACGCCCTGCCTTTTCCATTGGTCCAGTATGTTCTAGAGATCCATCCCTTCCCTTTCCACAATGTCTCTGAGATCAGGATCTTCTATTCCTACCTCACTTGGAGTCATTTTCGCGTCTCTGTCTGCCTCTTGCATGGGGGTGGGGGTATCTTTGGTTTCTCCATCCATAGGAGTTGCACTACCCCCCTATCCCATCTCGTTTCTTGGGCTATTTGTATCCTCATTTATTTCTTGCTCCCTTGCTTCTTTAGCTTTTGTATTTTCCTTTCCTCCTTCCTTCCCTTTGTTGGTCTTTTCCCATCCTTCTGTTTTATTCCTGGCCTCCGGATTGCTCCCTGTTGGGGTTTTACTTTGTTTCTTTTTAGCTTTGTTTCTATGGTTTGGTTTTATAAACCCATCATCATCTTGCTGTAGTTTGGTGTTTTCCGCTTCTTGTTTTTTAATGATCAAACATTCTCTGATTAGGTGTCCATGTTCGTGACATTGTCTGCATCTGAAGGGGATATGTTCATAGTCAATGTTTTGTATCCATTCCTTGTCCCTAAATTCCAGGCTTATGGCTTCTGGGAGTGCCCCCGACACATCCATCTATATGCAGATTCTTGCATAGGATGTGTGTCATCCTTTTAGGGTTGCTTCTGATGTCTTCATGTATTTTTCTAGTTTGTTCCCTATTGCTTCAAAGGTGGAAGGTAGTCAGTAATCTAACGGAAAGGAGTAAAGTCTCAACCATATAGGTACATTTTTTTGAAAGTTTCTTTCTCCGGGGAGAAGTTTTCCTTCCATGGTCACATGTACAGTCCTGCTGAGGCTTGGAAGTATGGCCTCCCCTCAAAGATCTTATCCCTATCTACCAAGTTCATGAAAAATATTGTAGAGAAACCTTTCAAGCCCAGATGTAGATCCACTTCTTCACTTGGCTTCCATTGATATTTAATCCAATTCCGCAGTGTTATTTCTGTGGGCCACAAACCCATAAACTTGTAGATTAGCGCATGCATCTTCATCTGGTCCCTATAGAGTTGCGTTTGCGGATCGTCCATTATTACCTTGGGTATCATTGTTGTCTTTGGTTTACATGGGTTGCACCCTTATACCCCATTGGGGCTCACTGTTTCTTGCGTAACATTTTGAGTTTCTCTGGCTTCTTCCCCCATGCCATCGCTTTTCCTTTGGTTGCTTTCCTGACTCTTTTCCTGTTCTGATCTTGAGGTGCTTGTCATTTGTGTCTTGAAACCTATGCCTCATGGGCCTTTCCCTCTGTCTACTACTACCTGATTGTATGAGGGGGTTCCATTACCGCCCCCCTTGGTACTCATGTTGTCCTCTGTTGTGGCCATGACTACCAAACCCTAGCTTGCAGTTGCTCTGTTGTCTCTAGTTTTTCTGGCACGCATACCTAATATTTATGTAAAATTATTACAATTTTGTATAAACATTTTAAATAATTAAACAAGTGATCTTTTTTTCAGCAAGAAAAAAATTATATTTCCAAAATTGGAATATACATATTCCTGTGCTTGTGGGACTACATTGAATTTTCTTTTCTGCTCTTCATTCTATACTTTCCTAACTACAAACTTCGTATCATAACCATGTTCAAGCTACTTCATCAGCACATTGTCTATCTTGCATAGCCTAGATTCACATTAAGATAAAAAATATTCCTTGCTTTACATTGCATTTATATCTTCATCATCTGAACTATACTAAATTTTATCAATCGCTACAGGTAGAAGGTCATGCCTTCCATTTCTCTTCCATCAAAATACTCCTGGAAACAAAAAGTGTCATCTTGTAGCTCGAGGTATTCTTTTGATAGCTTATTTGCTTTTGTATTTAACTCTCGGAAGATATGCCTACATGGAAACCATTCCAGTTCTAACAAGAAATATTTCACTTGTGCTTTTCTTGCAGCTAAGCATGCAACATGTAAATCTCCTTTCCCATTGACCCAGTCAACTATGATTTTGGAGTCACCAAAAATTTGAGATTTTCTTAAATTAAGAGAGTTCACCATGAATAATAAATACGAGAGAGCTACCAACTCCACTTTTGTATTAGAGCCCCTTCATGGAGTGTATACGATTTTATAAAAGTGAGAATTCAAAATAAATATAACAACTTTAGCTCCACATCTCGTAGGGTGACCTTGAATTGCCCCATCAAAATAATTCCAGGGAATTTGTTTATTTATCCCCGGGGCTACAATGGTTCTTGGTTTTGCTTTTTTTCTTTGAATAAGTGCTCACAGGTAATCTTGCTGATCAACCCACCAATGACTTCCGCGGGGATGACTTTACCTTGAAATATGCATAAATTTTGTGCCCACTAGACAAAATAAACTAAAAAAAGAGACATAGATCTAAACTTACGATCTTGAGCACCTGAGAACCAATCAATTGTCAAAAATTTTAACTCACCTTCTAAAAACCTTGGTATGATTTTTAGCTTGGAGGAGACATCTTTCCATAAATTTTGAGTATAAGAGAAATTGACGAACAAGTGTTGAACCGATTCCTTGCACACTTGGCATAAGTCGCACCAACTCGACGCAATCCACCCTCTCTTTAGTGCATTGTCCTAGGTTAGGAACTTATTCTCAATTGCTAGCCAGAATATTATTTTCACTTTTAGAGGGGAGTTGGCCTTCCAAAGGGGATTCCACCAATTCTGCAAAGATCCTTCATCTTCATTCAATACCAACACTAGGTATCCGAGTTTAGCTAAATAAATAACAAACTTCTCATTCTTACCCCAAGCTAGAACGTCCTCTTCATCTTCTTTCAATTGAATAAAATTGGTAGATATATGAATACAAAAGGCTCACCATTCTTCTTTAAGGTTATTTGGCATCTCCAACTTCTTTTCATCCTTCCACAAACTCCACCTAAACCCTGTTGATATTATGGTAGTTGCGGGAGGTATTTACCTCCATGTGTAAACCTGACGAGGATAGAATACTTCGGGAAGCAAGAAGAAACCCTAATGAGTTGGCTAATAACACTAGAAGACTTGTCGGCTCAAGAAGATAATTTATATTAGGTTATTATCCTCCAAGAGAAGAAGTCAGCCAGAAATAATAATATATACTGAAAAGACAAATACCCAGAATGAGAAGTCGGCCCAGACAGTTAGCCAGAATTAGTATAAATACAGGAGGCCAGTTCTCATTCTGGCAGGTAGTCTCTGAATTGCAGAGAAACAACTTGTGCGCACTTCAGTGCCATGTCTTGTGCGCGGGTTTGAGGAGAGCTTCCATTGCAGCTGTTGCAGCTAGCAGATCACGTTTGGTTTGGATTATCTGATCATCTCTTGTTAATTCACTATCCTTGGGGAAAGGTGTGATACCCTTTGATTGGCTATCTAGCCTAGGATTTGCTTCCGGAGTGATTCTCTGTCAAGGTTAAGGTGCTCGGAGGGTGTCTTCGACCTATGGTTGGGTGACAAGGGTATTGTCAATGGTAAAATGAGCACATCCACAGATATTCTAACAGGTTATGGGCCCACACCTCCTTCATTCAGTCTAACCGTTGGAAGGAAACATAGCCATAAGGATATTAATCTCATTGAAGAACTATCGCTAGGGTTTCTAGTAGGAACAGTCAGCAAAGCACTATTGCTAGGGTTACTAGCAGGTGCAGTTGCAAAAACCTCAATCCTCTCATTGAGACACCTTTAAGTGAAGAGATTGACCTAATCTCCAGATAGATCAGTGTGCCCTAGCTTAGTGCATCTCCTGGTACTCTCAACAAGCCAAGACACCAAGTTTGAGTTTGTGGTCAAATATAGGGTTTGACCAAGTCAAAACAACCATGACTTATTCTATGAAGTCAGAGAGTAAGTTAGATGGAGCCTCTAACTTTAGAGCGTGGAAGACAAGGATTGACCTCATCTTTGCCAAGAATAAAATATTGGATATCGTAAAAGGAAAGATCATGGAACCAGAGTTTGAAGAAGGAAAAGAGAAGGAACCGCAGAACATTGCAGTTATAGAGAAGGTCAAAGACGGTGACATCAATGCCATGAGAATCATAGTGGAATCCATAAAATACCACTTGATACCCTACATCTCCCAACTTTACTCATNCCTTCACAACAAGATTCAAGAATTTCAGGAACAAAAGGAAGTTTGGTTCAAGGAGGAAGCCAAATCAAGAGAAAGACATTTCAGAAGTACAATGCTTCAACTGTCGAAAGTATGGCCACTACAAGAATAATTGTTCTGAGCTAAAGAAAAGGAAGGAGAAACATGAAGCATCAGTTGCCGAAGAAAAGGAACCTACAAAGAAGACTAAGCAGGATGAAAGAGACTTCTTCTTCTGAAGGTAACAATATTCTTCTTATTTCTTGTACATATCTTGTTTGTATCATCTTTGTACATATCTTGTATATCTATCTCCTAGAAGATAATGTATTCCAAGAAGAACTATACCTATGGAAGAACAACAATATAAGGATTGATATCATTCTATAATACACATTAAAAGATGAAATACGCCGAATCAATCATGAAGAGACTTAGAAGAAGCAAAGACAGAAAGAAGTCAGAGAAAGACTTATAACATTTTGTAGAAGACAACAAGACAAAATCATGGACTCTGTTAGACAGAGAGAGCCAATTATATATTGCAGAAGACAATAAGGATGCAGATGGAAGCATGGACTTTGTTATACGGAGGGAGCCGATTATATGCACTCATACATGAAGCAAGGATTAGGAGGGAGCTAATCCTATGATCCATTGAAGATGATGAAGTATGTATCCATGGTAGTAACCATGAAAGACGGTACATGCTCAGTTCAACCTCAGAAGAAGTATTCTTTGAAGAGAAGCCTTAAACTATCCCTAGTTGTCCATCCAGATCCATGATCCTATGATAAAAGAAAGAAGTGGAATATTTAGGGCATGGAATCTATAAGAAACTTCATGGACCAAAAAGCTAAAGAAAAACATGAGGAAGAACATGAATATTCCAAGAAAGAAGAGAAGCCTGAACAACTAGTCATTGTATCGAGAATCACAAGATTACCAGCCTAATATGGAAGCAATCAAACATAACTGAAAGTTGTGATGAAGAACAATGTACGAAAGACTTATAAATGAAATCATTGCAAGATTCAGAACTAGAGGTTATCCTAGACGAAGGGATAAGACTATGATGATTGTTCATTCTGATAAACCAGACATACCTCTACATGAGTCATTATATCATCCATGGGTTGGAGTCCTACATCAAGATGAATGCAAATACTGTTCTCTAGAGAAATTGGACAAAGAGCATATGAAGAGAAACCTCAATTCTTTAAGGCATAACAGAAGGAGACTCTTGTATACAGATGGAAGAAGATAACTTGGTGAAGAACCTCCATTGCACAATAGAAGCGTGGTGAAGATTCTCTATAACAGAGATATTGTATCAAGATGATTACTCAGTAGATCAGATCTCATGATGATAAAAGAAGTGCCACATGGATATGTTCCAGTGTTCCAACAATGATATACTTTATTAATCAGAGCTACATGAAGCCTTCAAAGAAAAACCATTGCTCCAGAATGAAGTACATTTGAAATCAAGAATTACATTATCTGTGATGAAGTTCAGAAAGGAGAAAGAGGTTCTCCAATACATATCTCCACAGATGAGAAGATAAACAAACATCTTGGTAAAGATTCTATCCAAGATGAAAGAGTTTGCATACTTAAGCTGGAGCTCGTGGAGATGACTTCCTTATTGAAAAAGGAAGAGATGAATTCCAGGTTGGGAGGGAGCACTGATATGTATTGATTTATGGACAGTCATTTTTCAGTTCGGAAAATGGTCCAGGATGAGCAACTTTCTTTCCATTTTGGAAGGTGGATTGAGATTTCTGACAGATAGTGATTTCCCATTGTGGTTAACATGGGAAATGGTCCATATTGTTGATGTATCATAGAAAATGACATCCCATTGTTGTTAACATGAGGAGTGGTCTAGGGTAGTCTCTCTTCTTGAGGGTTACTCAAGAAGAATGGCCCGCCTCACCGGACAATGATTTATCATTGTGGTTAACATGAGGAATGGTCCATTTTGGAGGTTGATATAGGACAATATTTTCCTCTTGTGGTTAACAGAGGAAATGGTCTGGAAAGTCATTCCTTAGGGTTTATACATTCTCTCCAATGTGCACTTTGATTGGTGTAGGAGGAATGACCTAGGGTTGGGAATGGTCCAAGCTCAACAATCAGGGACAAGCATTCCTTAGGGTTTATACATTCTCTCCAGGGTGCACTTTGATTAGTGTAGGAAGAATGGCCAAGGTGGGGAATGGTCCAGGTTCAGAAATCAGGACAATTATTCTTCCTTTCTTGAGAAGAATAGTCCAAACAACTCATCATTGATGTTTTACCTTTTCGAGGGAAGATATTCTTTCAGATCTCACAGATGTGAGTGAAAGATTGGCCCAGATGATTCAGTTTATATCATAACATTGTTCTTGTGCACGTTGATATCAGATGATTATTATGAAGACTGTATGACAGTAGATGTATACTACTGTGGTGGATGTGTTCCACTGTTCGTGACTATACATTGCTAATCAAGTACTTATGTGTTACTTGGTGTGGTAGTGTACCACAGGATTGTAGTTATGTACTATTATGGATAGACACAGTTGTGTTCTATTTTGTTTCGATTGCCTTGAAGACTATCAACATTATTGGAAATGATTATCAGTTATATGGATAATCAAAGGATAGAGATTTCCCAGACGGAAAATGGTTCATAGAATTTACTCTTCTAGATTAGAAGAATGGCTCTTGTATCACTCTGTGGAGTGAGCATCATGTATGATTACTCAGATAGAGTATGGTTTCGAGAGATGATGCAACTGATGACACTGATGATGATGATGGTGCTCATGATCTAGTTTGTACAACTATGTTTATGCTACCGGGTGAATGGTATGTTTTTGTGCTCAAGACCATTACTTGTAATACCTCCCTAGCTAGGAGGGAGTGTTGATATTATGGTAGTTGTGGGAGGTATTTAACTCCATGTGTAAACCCGACAAGGATAGAATACTCCAGGAAGCAAGAAGAAACCCTAATGAGTTGGCTAATAACCCTAGAAGACTTGTGAGCTCAAGAAGATAATTTATATTATGTTATTAGCCTCCAAGAGAAGAAGTCAGTTAGAAATAATAATATATACTGAACAAAAAGATACCCAGAATGAGAAGTCAGTCCAAGCAGTTAGCCATAATTAATATAAATACAGGATGCAAGTTCTCATTCTGATAGGCAGTCTCAGAATTGCAGAGCAACAACTTGTGTGCATTGCAGTGCCCAGTCTTGTGCATAGGTTTGCGGAGAGTTTCCATTGTAGTTACTGCAGATAGAAGATCACGTTTGGTTTGGACTATCTAATAAGCTCTTGTTGATGCACTATCCTTGGGGAAAGGTGCACTACCCTTTGATTGGCTATCTTGCCTAGGGTTTGCTTCCGAAGTGATACTCTATCAAGGTTAAGGTGCTCCGAGGGTGGCTTTGGCCTATGGTTGGGTGACAAGGGTATTGTCAATGGTAAAATGAGCACATCCACATATATTATAACAAACCCATCCAGGTCTACTAGTTTTGCATCCCATTATGAAAAAACTATTTTCGAATGGAGCTCTTCTACCAATATATTTGATAATTTAAAAGCTTCCCCTCCACCAATCCAAGGGTCCTCTCCAATACTTATATTTCTCCCATTACCTATCTTCCAACAAATCCAATCACCTATAAGATGATGAGAATACATCATTGTATTCCAACCAATATACCCCTAGGTCCTTTGTTTTCTGGGATTTCTGATCCATTCTATCACATTTTGGCCCACAAAGTATTTAGCGGAGATTACTTCCCCCTAGAGAGACCTATTGTGGATTAGTCTCTAAAGTCTTTTAACAACTAAAATTTTGGTAAACAAGGAAATATTTTTGATCCCCCATCCCCCAATCTCTTTTGGTTGAGCGATCCTTTTCCATTTCACTAAATGTGATCCACTGCTATCTTTATTGCCTCTCCACAGAAATTGGAAACATAACTTTCATACCTTGGTTAAAATACCTTTCAGAATTTTTGCAATAGATGCCCAATAAACCGAAATACTACTGAGAACTGAGTTGATTAATACTAGTCTGTGCCCCCCTAGATAACGATTGGTGCATCCATGAGGATATTCAACTATGTGTCTTATAAAAAATTCATGCCCAATCTTTATATGAATAAGAATTTGACATCAAGTAGAACCCCATATATTTGAAACCAGCTTCATAGTTTTTCACTTCAATGTGCATAGAGAAAATAAGTTGTTCCATCACTCTCTCTTCTAGTTCACTAGTTAAGATAACGTATTTGGAGGCACTTATTTGCATTCTTGTAGCTGGAAAGAAGTTGTCTATTATAACCCTCCAAGATTTGATTTCCTACACCAATCATGTACCAAATAAAATGATGTCATCTACAAATAACAAGTGAATGATAGAGACCTCTTGAGACAACTTTAATCCTTTGACTAGCTTTCTTTCATTGGCCTGTGCAATTAGTTGACTTAGTCCATCTGCTACCGATAGGAAAATAAAAGGGGACAAAGGACATCCTTTTCGGATTCCCTTGGAAGGATGGATGAAGGACGAAGGAGAACCGTTTATTAAAATGACCAAGGAAAAAGACTCTAGACAACCCATGACCCAATTGATAGTTTCAAGGTTCAAACCCAATTGAATTAGCGAAAGCCTCACGTAAATCCACCTAACTTTGTCAAACACTTTTTCCAAGTCTATATTCATCAAGAAACCAAAAGATTTCTTAGTTTTGAAGGAATGGAGGACTTCCTGCATGATAGACATTGCTTCATATATTTGACAACCATCTAAAAGCCTAATTTTTTCTACAGAGATGAAACCGATGAATATAGGTTTTAGTCGAGAGGATATAATATTTTCTATGAACTTATTTATGAGAATGCGATAAGAGATCAAATGAAAGTTCTTGAAAGAGGAGGAGATTTTCTTTTTTGGAATTAAGGCCAGGAAGGTTTTATTGAAAGAGGGCCAAATTTTACCCTAACTCCGTGATTTGTTTTCAACCTTCTTTGTATCCTCCTTAATCATTTGAAAAAAACCTAGATAGAATTATACAGTGAGTCCATCTAGACCTAGGCTCTTTCCTTTTTGCATATCCTCTAGGGTGGAAATAATTTATTTGGCAAAAATTTCTTATTTAAGAAAAGAATTATCTTCATCTGAAATGAACTTAGGGTAAATAGAGACTACTTTGAGAATATCATCAATCAGGAAGCCAAGAGGTTCTGAAAAGAGCTCGAAGAAGTAGTTTGTTCCAACTGTGGCAATGTCCTCAAAGGAATAGATAGTCTCTCCCCTAGTATTTTTTATTTCCAATATGGAATTAGCATGTTTTCTCTGACGAGCAAAGTTGTGGAAAAACTTGGTATTACCATCCCCTTCCTTGATCCAAATGGCCCTGCTCTTGAGGTGCCACTTGGCCTCTTCATATGCTAGAAGATCATGATTTTTTTGTAGCAGGACCTTCAACTGTTCATTAATAGAGTCAAATCCTAGATCTGAATTTTCTTTGATAAAAATTTCCCCCAAATGGTCTTCAAGTTTTCTTAGTTCCTCAACAACTTTATTTTTGTACTCCTTGTCCCAACCCTCAGTGTCTTTCGCTACAACAAAAAAATTTCATGCGAACTAACACATGAAGGAGTCGCCAGAAGTGTCAGACATAGGGGACCATATATCTTTAACCAAATCTTTGTATTCTTTAACATTCAACCATGAGTTATTGAATTTTAACGTCATAGGAGGGGACCTAAAAGGGACACCAATTTCAAGGGTGATAGGCATATGATAAAAAAATTCTCCTAAAACCACTTTGTATTTGAATCTCCATTCTTTTGTCAAAATATTTTCCTAGACCAGGAAATTATCCAACCTCTTGGCTACAACATCCTGTCCTTTTCTTCCATTTCTCCATTTTTGGGAGATTTTACCTGATTCTACGTCAACCAAATTATGTTTCTCGAGCCAATTCAAGAAAAAACCCTCTTGTGGATCTTGTCTAGGTTTTCCCCCCCAGACCTCCCCCAATGCAAGAGTAAAATTCAGGTGTCCTCCAATAACTAGGTTGGATCCTTGTAGAATCTCATAATTTTCGAGTTACTCCCAGAAAGACAATCTATCAACGTAAGGCCCATAAATGTTAAGGACTCTCAAAGGGAAATTCAAGTCTTTGTCAACAACCTCAACAAGAATCCCCCACTAGAGAAGGGTCAAACTATAAACTGAACAATAAGGATTTATTGACCTTTGCATCCATCTCTATCCTGAAAATTTTATGCATGCAGTGGGGACAAATGAATTGAGGGAGAACTTTGTGTGTTCTTTCCTTCATCAAACATTGGGAAATCTCTAGATACCTCATTTAATTTCTTATTTTTCTTTTGTGTTGATGTTAGTGGTAGCATCATACGGGTATTTCTGCACAGGTCTATGTGTCTAGACATGTGGAAATCATTCAAAGCCTTCTACTCTTGAATTTACTTTAATTAAAGGAATTATTAAAGTAAATTGAGTTTATTAATTAATTATGTACTTAGTTAATTCAGTTATTTATGAAACATGCTAAATTACTTAGCATGCAACATGTAATCTAAATCTAAAAGTGAGTGTGAGAAGTATTCTCAACCGTAGATCACTTTTGAGGTTATAAATAGATTATAACTCACGATTATAAAATCAGGGCCAGTTTGAAGGAGAAATACACTTGACAATTGTTGAGGGAGTCGACACAGAGTATTGGATCACGAAGGATTGTGGTTCAATATCTTGCATACGTGAACAAG
The DNA here is from genome assembly GCA_009831015.1 of Picea engelmannii. Classification (NCBI taxonomy): domain Eukaryota; kingdom Viridiplantae; phylum Streptophyta; class Pinopsida; order Pinales; family Pinaceae; genus Picea; species Picea engelmannii. The sequence goes on along the minus strand of ML847332.1, from coordinate 24,171 downwards.
GACCTTCATCTAAAGATCATACAGGTCCAAGAGTGATCTAGATCCTGGGGGCTGAGATCTGGATTGGTTGAATTCTGAGAGAGGAGGAGATTAGATGTGCCAATATTGCATGAAAAGAAGCATGGAAAAAAACATGTAACTGAAGTACTCGGGAGGTGAGGTTCAAAGATGATCTGCACCTCTAAAACTAATTACTAGTAAATCACTCTGAGCTAATTAATCTCACAATGAACAATAGAAAATATGAGAGAAACAAAAAATGAGTAACTTGATATTATGAGAAGGCTTGCTAGGCCTTTATATAGCATTACAAAATGGTGTATTTGAAAAAGAAAAAAGAGGTCATTAAATGAGTCTCTATTATTGGTATAGTAGATCTAACTACCCAACTAACTAAGTAGTGGAAAATAAAACCCAATACAATAATGTAAAGAGCTCATTAAATGTGTCTCTATTATTATAATAATAGATCTAACTACCCAACTAACTAAGTAGTGGAAAATAAAACCCAATACAATAATGGAGCGATGGGAATCTCTTTGACCCATATGGGCAACTTGTTATCCCAATTAATTAATGAGGAGGTAGGCATCTCCTTGATCCACATGGAAAATCTATTAGATTTATAGCTTTATGACTTTTGCATCCGAATTTAGACCATATACCCCCTAAAATTTGGATCATTCCTCCCCCCCTTAGAAAATGATGGTCCCCATCATTTCACCCATGCTAAAAAGAGAAACCCCATTATTGTACCATTATGATTACAATGTGAAAATAACCAATGAAGAGAAACAAAAAATGAGTAACTTGATATTATGAGAAGGCTTGCTAGGCCTTTATATAGCATTGCAAAATGGTCCATTTGACAAAGTAAAAAAGAGCTCATTAAATGAGTCTCTATTATTAGTATAATAGATCTAACTACCCAACTAACTAAGTAGTGGAAAATAAAATCCAACACAATAATGGAAAGAGCTCATTAAATGAGTCTCTATTATTATAATAATAGATCTAACTACCCAACTAACTAAGTAGTGGAAAATAAAACTCAATACGATAATGGAGAGGTGGGAATCTCTTTGACCCATATGGGCAACATGTTAGCCCAATTAATTAATGAGGAGGTAGGCATCTCCTTGATCCACATGGAAAATCTATTAGCTTTATAGATTTATGATTTTTGGAAGCTACGAGGACCAGTACACAAGATGGACCACGCTGCATCAGGAAAGGGACCAGATAGTACCATATTTCACCAATATTTTCCATACCCTGCACACCAAATTTGGTATCAAAGACTCTGAACAACATCTGGTGCTCAAATACTGTGGCTATCTGCATTGATACATTCAAATAGAAATGGATTTTTTGGGCATCACATCATTAGGTTTGGCTTATAGATATGTTGTCAAGATTGAGCATAAATTTAAGCAGAAGAGGTGAGAGTTTGGATCTACAGACTCCTCACAACCGAAGCAAGGAAAATGCGACCCCAACCCATAAAACAAGGGACAAAGAAAATATGGTCACTCTCAGGACAACCAGTCCAAACAACAACCCAAGAAGGGTAATGAGAAGTCCAATAAGGACACATGAAAGTGGTGTGAATACCATAAAATCCCTCGACACAACACCGAAGAATGTCGCTCCAAGAAGTCATTGGTGGTCGAGCTAAAAGATTTTGAATTAGAGGCAGATTATGACTCCAAATCAAATCCAGAAAGTGGGAAGAAGATCATCGATGTCGAACCTACTGCCACTGTCACTACCACCAAAGTCCAACCAAGTGAAATAGAAGAACCAGAGGAAGGGGAATTCCTCTTTCACTCACAGATAAGGGTAAAGGGGACTCTGATGCATTTCATTGTCGATAGAGGTAGTCAAAAGAACCTAATTTTAGCAGAGGTCATCAAGCGGCTAGACCTGACGATAACACCGCACCTGCAACCCTACACCATTGGTTGGTTTCACCAAGGATGATATCTTTGCATCAACCAATAATGTCGTCTACCCTACAACATCAAGCCCTTCAAAGACGAGGTATTGTGTGATATTTCTCCCCTTGAAGTTTGTGATGTTATTTTAGTCCATGCATATTTGCGGAAGCGACATGATGTGTATGAGTCTAGACCTTGCAGTGTTATTATTACTTTGGGTAGACAATTGTACAAGATACCAGAAGTAGTGTCACCTACCGCTATTTTTTTAATCTATGCTAAGCAATGCAGTAAAGTAATTTCAGATACTGGGAACTTTGTATTCTTTGTGATCCATGCTCGCCATAAGCATAACTTCACAGCCACATCCATGACCTCTACATATGATTGAAATCAATCTCCCTCTCATTGCTACACTCACCACAATGGTCCATTCTTGTGGGCATGAGGCATCTGAGTGGCCCCACATTTATCGGTATGACCCCGAATTTTCCACGACCTATCATCTCTTGGGTACAGGAGAGACTGTCACTGATTTTCACATCCAAGATGGACTATTATTCCATATGGGACATCTCTGTGTTCCCATAAGCGATCCTGAAAAGATGATTTGGGAGGCTCACTACAGTCCAATGGTAGGACATTTTGGTGTGGAGAAAATTGTGGTCGTTCTACATCAACATTTTTATTGGCCAAAACTTCAACAACATGTCAACAAGTATATCTGATCTTGTATTACATGTGCCATTTCCAAGCCAACCATCCAAAAACAAGGCTTATACACCCCTCTTATTACTTACGAGAGGCCTTGGGAATCCATCTCATTGGATTACATGTTTGGCCTTCCATCCACGAAGAACGAAAATGATTATGTATTTTTGGTGGTTGATCGGTTTTCAAAGATGGCCATTATCACAGCCTACAAGCAGAGCATCACAACAACAGATGCATCCAAGATCTTCTTCGAATGGGTGTGGGTCCATTTTGGGATACCAAAAACCATCACCTCAGATCGAGACATTAGGTTCCTCATCACATTTTGATCAAGTCTCTGGTTGGATACCAAGCTCACTAAATCCACTACTTTCCACCCCCAAACCAATGGCTAGACAGAGGTCGTCAATTAGATGATTGTGTACATCCTACATATGTAAAACTCTAAGCATCCACATACATGGGATGAGAGTCTTCCCTATGTTCAACACAACTACAACATGGCTCTCCATAGATCCACCGACCATAACCCATTTTAGGTGGGGCTTGGATTCCAACCCTTGGGTCCCATTGATGTTGCACTACCTCTTACAACCACATAGGTAGAATCTTCCCATGTTTAGTATGAGGTCTAAAAAGCCACCAGATTCATTAAGTGGATTCAACACATCCACTAACAGGTCCATGATATTTTGTAGAAATCCAATGCAAAGTACAAGCAACGCCAAGATAAACATCGGGTACTGCACCAGTTTAATGTGGGAGACAAGTTCTGGTTACATTTGTAGAAAGAGCGCCTTACAGGGCCCCATCAGAAGCTCCACCCACTTTGCTATGGGCCATACACTATTACCAAGTCTTTGGGTAGAAATTCTTTGAGCTCAACACTCCACCCTTCCTTGGCTTACACCCAGTGTTCAGTGTGGACCATGTTCGACCATATTTTCCACCATTATTGTACACCTCAGAGATCGAAGAATAGTTGACACCAACATAGATCAACCTTAATTGCATGGAACAAGAATCCACTGATCATATGCTGGACACACAAGTCAAGGGAACTCACCAGCAGAGGATCCAATTGTATCGGGTTGTCAAGGTAGGGCATCTCCTACACCAAGGCTAGTGGCTCACCCTGGGCCAAATTCAACAAAATTTTCCTCACCTGATGGGATAACTCAATGTAATGGAGATCCCTTTGACTCAACATCAGGAACCAAACCCGCCTTAGAGGCCCAATTAGACTATGTAGAGTTTTAAGGTGGAATGGTTCTCCAGATATTTCGATCTAGCTAATTCATCAATGGTACTTACGTGGTTATTGACATGATATCTTCCTATGAAAGTTCCTCCTTCAACTTAAATGTTCTCTTTTCATCTTTTCTTTTATTAGATGGGTTTGATAAAATTAGATGTGTGCTGGTATAAAACAACGAATAAAAGGGAGTCTTAACTACTGAAGAAGCCTGAGCTTGGGATAACCCTCATACTCAAGCATACAGACAAATATATTCACACCTATTACAAGCCTAGTACTAATACATTAACTTGTTGGTATTTCAACATTGACTGAGATACAATTATCATGAGAAAAATATGCATGTAATAAGATGATGGCAAGAAAAATGGTTTTCTTAGCTCTAACAACAATCACACATTAACACATTGATTTTCTTTCCATCATTAAGAACAAAAGAACTGCAAAAACATCGAAATAGATCACTTATCAATAGATTCAGAAACTCTTACTCGTTACAACATCAATTACTGAAATAAAGTTGGAAGTAATTCCTCCTCAATCCAATCACATAACGCCTTTGATGAAAAACAAAATTTTGTCTCCAGTCCTAAACATGACTTCTCAATTAAGGTAGTTCATAAAAAGTTCTTTACAATTCCAAAAATGAGGGTCTTTCTAAAAACCATCAACCTTTTCTAAAAGGTCAATCCCTTTATTTATAAAGAATCACTAACTAAAAATAATTGCTATGAGTTTAATTTAAGTAAAACAAAATATCTCCATGTGGCGCTTGATCTCTTTATTCTCTGGGCATCATATCATGGTTCTACGGGAGTGGATGAATCTTCTCATATTCCAACCACTTGATGAAGAGATTATCGCATGTGTTGGCATACAACCCGTGTTGGTCCATCATAGCTGAGAGAATTTATTTCACTTCTATTGCCCATTCTCTGTATTTTACTATTTTGGCACTCAACCTTTGTAGAATTGCACGTTCCTTGATGGGATGCTCCATAAAGAGTTTTATTTGACCCGATGCCATGCTATCCACCTGTGTGATCTATGTTGTCCATGCTCTCATTGACTATGTCATGCAGGTCGACAAAGTCTTCAAGTGAGTTTAATTATGGGAGGCCAATGCCTTTCAACTCCTGATTAATATTTTCCTAGCCTTTTTCGCACTCGTCCCACTTCTTCAGTATCTCCCACTGAGGTTCCTAGGCCATCCTTACCCAATATTCATCTTCTTTCCTGATCTAAGTGATGTTTCTCTCCCTTAGCAATCGAATACCGTGCTCTTTGGCATCTCAACCCTTTTGTACTGCGTTGATGTAATCAATTATTTCCATCGCTTGGTATTCCTTTTCATACCAACTTTCCATGCCCTTGCAGGTTTCCAGTGCCATAAGGTTATCTTCTTGGAAATTGGATATACCTGCATTGAAGATATTTCATTCATCTGTGAACTTTGCATAAGAATCCTGAAACTCATTCCTCATAAACATTGTGGCCTGCGTTGAGTCTTGGTAGTATTTTTCCAAATGGTGTAGATCCTATAACTCCTTTAGTGTAACAACCAATTCCTTTTAATCTCTCCTTGCTCGATCCAATGTGGCATCCATGATAGCCATCCCTGCACAGATAAGATCATATGTCTTTGGATGTTCTGTACTGAGTAGTTTTTCATCCAAGGTGATGATAATGGAGCTATCCAGTGTGAGTCTTCTCTTCTTGGTGGTCCTCTTCATGATCACTTTCCTCTTCCTATCATAAGAGATCACCTATATATCGGCGACCTCATCAACAGGCTCAGGGATTTGTTGCTCTCCCTTGGTTAGAGTGTTTCCCAAGCTCCCTGTTGTGTGTATTTTTTCTAATATTGGTTCTTGGACTTCTTTCATATGCTTCGATGGCTCTACCTTCATTTGTTGTTCATCGACTGGTGAGGTATCGATCAAAATTGAGGAACCATGGATAGGTTCAGTACTGACTTGGTAATTGATTTTCAAGGTGTCGATTTCTTATTGATGAACTTCCTCTTTTTGACCACCCGATCCCAACTCATCCCTTGAGTTTTCCTTTGGGGTGTTCAATAAGTCAGGCAACTCAGTGTCTAAGACACTTTCGACCTCATGGTTGCTCTGCGAAAGGTTTTGAACTGGAGCATCGGGACTTGGGAAAATGTTTTCTCAAGTTCCTTCTCCTCTGTAATCGATACCGAAGTTACTAGGGAGACCTTCAAACTCTCCTCATCATCATATATGTTTATTACATCAAATAGGGGGTTTGGTACACCTATTTCACATGGCGTCCTTGAAACCTTAGGCTGGGTCAGAACTATCTGTGGTGATGGAAATCTAGGGTTTTCCAGACTGGTAAATTCTTCTAGTTGTATTGACTCTAAGCCACTTATCTCTCCTCTGATTGTGATCAGGTTGTCCAAGGGGATCCTCATCATTTCTATGATTTCAAGATCATTCTCTAACTGGTCAAAGACTCTCTGCGCTCCTTCTAGTAAAAGAAATCATCTCCTTTGTGCCTCTGTGGACTCTACTGCTCTGATTTCTTCTATAACTTCGAGAGCCTCTTGAGACGACTGCTCTAGTGTCTCCACCTGCTCATCCATGCTCATATTCTTGAACCTGTTCATGTTCGGGTTGGATTTCCTCTGTAATACCTCCTCACATTCCTGAGCGCATTCTATAAAAATATCATCCTCAAACTTGTCATGCACGTATGGCCAACGGGATGATACTTGTGAAGCGTGTTGGGGAACCAGGTCTTTAGGGTCGTGCTTGCGAAATTGGTCTGTCGGGAACCTAAATTCAAGCTGACATAGGCCTTCTTGTTTGGCTTGTGCAGTGTCCTTCACTAGATAAAACCCCACTTGGAAGCCATAGGGTACGAAAGCTTGCTTCTTGGCCTCAACTAGTGTGGCGTTATATCCCTGGAGGACAGTCTGATAATAGATTTCTCCCACAATGAGCCAGTTTAGGACGTGAGCATGGAGTAAATGTGGTGCTCTAGTGTCCATGAACACCCTGATATAAGTTGTGTGTTCATCTAGATACCAGTTTCCTACCTTCGACATCATTTTCTTGGCTGCTACAGATAGCCTTGGGCATTCCTTTTTAAACAAAATGAAATAAACACGGGCGATGAATTCATCACAAATAAGGGCATATGATTTTTTGTACATGTTCTCCCATAATATGATGAATTAGACATGAACATGCAGTTATGCAATGTTCCAGCTTAAATTCATACAGGCGAAGACATTCTTCATGTAGATTACATTGAGTAGGTACGAGGCCATGTGAAAAGTGGGAGCTTCTCCTTCTTTCGACCTTTGAGCCTGCAATACACTGGTGCTCAATTTCTTGGAGATGATTGCTCCCCAATTGAAAATACTCCTAGAGAGAGCCACAATGTACGCTAGGGGCATCCATGCTTCTAAGAACTTGGAGCAGTCCTTTTCTCCATACAATCGAAAAATTAGAGCCATCAAGTAGATTTATGGCTCCCTCAGGTTTGATGTCCCATACCAACCATTGCTCCGGTTTGTAAATTTATTGTCCTCCTTCCACCATGAGGCCATCAACCAGCTGGTGTCATGGAATTCATATAACTTCACCATGGAGTTTGTGTTCAACTGGTCCTCTGGGTCCCTGAGCTTGTAATACTTTTGAACTTCTTTCGGGAGAAAAACTCTGACACACCCACCATTCTCATAGTTGATTAGGAATTTCTGCATGTCTATGTGATCAATCAACCAACTGAGGGTCTCGATGCATGGGAAAACTGGAGTTCAACAGGATACCATGTGCAATCACGACCTCTGAATGTTCGAGAGAACTTGGTCATCTAGCACCCTTACATCTGGGTCTCTATGTGGGATAAACTCTAGGTAATCCTCCCGTTTCATTCTATTGAATAGATCTCCCCACTGTGGGAGAATTATTTTGGATCCAGTGGTTTCTTCCATATCACCAAAGACCGGGGGTTGAATGAAATATTTCTTCGTTGAGGTTTTAATGATTGGCTCTGCTCTGGGAGCGTATTCCAACCCTCGCCAATTTTCGCCTCCTTTAGCTTAGGTGCCCTCGACTAGCGTCTGGTCATTGGCTTTCTTGGAGGCATTTTCCCTTGATCTAGAGCATAGTTAAACACTGTTTAAAATATCAAATGCATATATATAACAAATTACAACTGATGAATTGATAAAATTTAACACATACCTTCGTTGCTTTTTTAACCTGGTTTTGATGGTCTGAGAATCAACGTAATCTTGAGACACTCGATTTGCTTCTTTGGATGCTTTGGAAATGGAAACTTTGTGCGCATAATAGAAATGTTCAAAGTCATTTTCATTATTTAAACAAAGATGAACTTGCCTCGTCGCATCAACTATTCAATTCAGGATATGAGTGCGATTCTACAAAATCTTCTGCCAGATTTTCATTACGCTTAAATTTAAATTCGATCATAAGTCGATGGCGTGGGCATGGTCTATAACATGGCCTATCGATGATTTCAAATTCATGTTGTTAAATCGATGCACGGGGTAACAATGTATGTGGGGTGAAACATTATTTTTCCTATTAAATGAAAAAATCTGATCGTATCTCGTGTTGAAAACATGCCATCATTTTGCTAATCTAGCTAGTGGATCGGGGGTTGGGGATTTGATTTAAACATCAATTGTTGATATATTCTAGAAAGAGATTTGATGTCGATCCATATTTCTGTACAAAGCTAACATGGAAAAGATGACTCAGAGGCATGACTAGGATACAGGGAACCTTCAGATGACTTAGGACGCAACTAGACCATACGAAACCCCCATGCGACAAAGACACGTGGAACTTGAGACCGACATCTTCATTTAATCGTGTTATTCGGAATCAGGGACTTTTCCTTAGATAATCATTCTAACAATAGTTCATACCCTTTCGACACTGAAAAATATCAAGGATCAACGATCAACGATAATCTTACCCAAGTGCTCCCGAATTAACTCTCTCGAAAATTTTCCAAGCTCAAAAGTGCATTAGGGATCGGAAATCGGAGATGTGTCGATGAAAAAAATTTCAATGATTTAACTCTTCGTGATTCCGCTGACCGCGAACCAATGCATCCGTCAACAGATATCGGGGGTTTATCATTTCTCATGTCAATGTTTAGTACTCTCGTGTTTCGCCGATGCCTATGGGAATCAGCTATGTCCCGAATCTGCATAGCGATTTACTAACACAAACGTACTCCTCCTTTTATCGACGTCAATTGTGCATCGATGATTATTATTACGGTGCAACCATTTTATCTTCTTGGATTTTTCTGACACCGAACATAAGCGTGCTTGAAACAATGTTAGCTATAGATTCTTAGTTAGAATGCCTAGTTATTTTAGACACGAGGTTTCATTTAACAATTTCAAACAAATTCAATTTGATCGATAAGAGTCATGAAAACAAAATAAGACATCCCTCCATAGTGAACTTAATTTAGACAGTAAAAAAAAATAAAACAAGTGGTACCCAAAAGTGACAGGATTTCATGAATCTTTTAGGGTGTGTTGAGCGCTAAAAAATGACGATTCTTTGGGAGAAAGAAAAATCTTTCTTCCTTCTCTTGGGATTAGATGATGTAGAAGCTGGTTGAGAAAATAACATGATTTCTTTAATCAAAATATTTCCTATCCTTGCGTTTACAATTTTCTCGGTTCGTGAATCTGGGCCCGCCCATGGATTTTTAACCTTTATTCCACCTTCATTCCTCTTGACCGTGACCCATGCCCCCTTTTGACAAGAGCCCGATAAAGAATTCATTGACACTAGGTCATTTTAGTTATCATCATTCACTTGCTACGGTGATGCTCCACTTCCAGGGGGTGTCCATAGCCCCGCCAAAGTCACCCTGACGTCATAGAACTTGCTCCACTTCCAACGAGCGTCTATTGCCCCAATAGATTTATTTGCATACCCTCTCCTACTTTGCACTCATTTAATATAATTGATTTATTTTTGGCATAGATTCCCTGAGTGAGTGGGATATGAGGTTGTCTGTTATCTGCAAGATGAAATTCTTAAGGTGAAATTCTTCCTAGCTCTTTCTAGATGTACATGTGGTCCTTTCCAACTTGCCATCATTCCCTTTAGGCTTTACCAGACCACCAGGAGGACACTTCATCACTCACTAAGGTCATTTGTTTGCAAAGACTAGGTATAGAACTCTTTGAAGAAAAAATCATAATTGCTCAGTGTTTCTTGTGCTGCACATAAGCATGAGCCAAAAGCAGAGTTTTCTACACCATATTGACTTAGATCAACCAATGCCTTTCGAAATACAACATTTTTACAAGAAAACACCAAACAAAAGAAAAATAGGAATATAATGACTCTGTAATCAGTCTACCTTACACCTACATATTTATCCTAATTAGAAAATAACATGAAAAGACACACACACACACACACACACAATTTTTTTAACAGAAATATTGTTTTAGGGCTTGGTTGTTCACCGGGAGGGTGTCGGGCTCCCCCCTCAGATTTTTCAACCAACATGTGCCTACCCCAAGTTTCTCAGAAACCTGGAAAGGTCCAAGCCACAGATTCTGAACCTTCAAATGTTTTCCCTTAGGTTCATTTGCTCTATCCCATTTCAGGACTAAGTCTCCTACTTCAAAATTATTTTCTTTGGCCTTATGCTTGTCAAACCATCTTTTAACTGTTTGTTGATGAGTGAAGAAATTTGATTTTTCTTTCTCCCTTTCTTCTTCCAGTATGATGAGGGTATCAATTATTTGTTGAATAATTGATGAGGGTTGTCCTATAAATCCCCGAGCAAGCTAAAGAGATGGAAGATATAGCCCATTTGGGAGAATGGCTTCTTGTCTGTATACCATAAAGTATGGGGAGTTCCCTATAGCTTCCTTGGGTGTTACTCTGTCAGCCCATAAGGCATTATGAAGTAAGCTATGCCAATTCCTATGATTGTCTGCAACTGTTGTCTTCAATATCCTCACTAGGTTCTTATTGGTTGATTTTTCCACTCCATTCCTTGTGGATAGTAGTTTGCAAAGTATCTAATTATGATTCCTTTGTCTAGAGAAAACAAAATAAACCATCCCTCCATAGTGAACTTAATTCAAACAGTAAAACAAAAGAAAACAAGTGGAACCCAAAAGTGACAAAATTTCATGAAGCTTTTAGGGTATGTTGAGTGCTCAACAGGGGGGAGGAATGATCTAGGTGGATATTAGTGGCCACCCACCTATTCCAACTGGCTCCTCTTGAAATTTTTTTAGTTCAACACATTCTTTTGTAATTCTTTGTAATTGTGGGTTCTACACTTTTAGGGTTGTCTGAATCTCTACATAGCTTCCAGGTGGAGATTGGTAGCCGCCCACCTAATCTAACTAGCTTATTTTGGATGTTTTCATGTTAGTACATATTTATGTACTTCCAAGGCCATTTTGGGGCCCTAAACAATGTTTTTTTGGCTTGCCATAGTCAAACTGTAGACAGATTCATAGTTTGACGAAACCGTGTGTAGTTCTTGAAAAGACCATTCCAACGGGCTGTCACGCGTCTAAAACGGAGGTCATATGTAAAATTTACGACCCAGAGAAGTTGAGGTACCAACTTACCAATTGGGGCCCACATAACTTTTGATGTTTCATCTCTTGGGGTTAGGTTTTTGGATTTCTAAGGTTTTGGCATTCATGAGTAATGTTAAAAATGCCTCTAGGGCCTCATTGTAATTATTCTGCTCAGACATATGCGTGTAACAACCACATATCTTCTTAGAGATATCTACCACCATTCGAGCAAGTTGTTTCAGTTCTGTAGTTTTACAGTTTCAACCTATTTTATGTATTCAATAGAAGTTATTGTTCACTGGATATCTATTGTTGTTCTCATTATCTATGTGTTATTGTATTCAATATTTTATTCTTTTTGTTCCGCTCATAAATCCGGATCAGTGGTATCATAGTGGTTTGCTCTTCATTTATTTTTTTGCATGCATGTCCCCGACAAGATATGGGTACAAGAAGTTAGGACTCAAACTAGTCGAGCCTTAGCAAGATTGGACACTCCAAGCCCGAAAAAAAACCTATGGGGGACGAGAAGAAAGATGATGGAGCAGGAGATCCTTTTAAAATGTTTCTCAAGGAATCCCTTGCACGACAAAGGAACGAAATTATGGAAAACTTTGCACAGATCCTTCGACGGTTTCCCACATGAGATGCATCTTCATCAAGCGGCCATGAAACCCCCTTTAAGGTACACATAAATTTTGATATTCCATTATTTGAAGGACTGATAGATGTGTATGCTATAGATAAATGGTTGAATCTTCTCAAAGGGTATTTTTCGGTCCACAATTTTTTCGACAGGGAAAGTATTACTTTTTCACTCCTCAAGGTCGTCCCCCACGTTAAGGATTGGTGGGATACTTACTATGAGAAAGTGACCATAGTGGAATATGAAATATTTGCAGCTTCCCCCACATGGTATTCCTTCACGGATGTTATTAAAGAACAATACTACCCTATTGGAAGCTACAATGACCAGTACACAAGATGGACCATAATGTGTCATGAAAGGGACTAGACAATACCAGATTTCACCAATATTTTCTATACCCTATGCACCAAATTGGGTATCAAAGACTCTGAATGACTTATGGTGCTCAAATACCGTGGATTTATGCATAGATACATTAAAAAAAAATGGATTTTTTGGACATCGCATCATTAGGTGCGGCTTATAGATATGTTGTCAAGATCGAGAAAAAATTTAAGCGAAAGAGGCAAGAGTTTGGATCTGCAAACTCCTCATAGTCAAAGTAGGGAAAAGGTGGCCCCAATCCACAAAAAAAAAGACATAGCAAAGATGGCCTCTCTAGCCTCTCTTAGGACAACTAGTCCAAGCCACAACCCAAGAAGGGTAATGGCAATTCAAAGAAGGACACGGGAAATTGGTGTGAATACCATTAAATCCCTTAGCACAACACCGAAGAATGTCACTCCAAGAAATAATTGGTGGTTGAGATGAAATCTTATGAGTCATATGAAAATTCTGACTCTGAATCAAATCCAGAAAGTGGGAAGTGGATCATCGATGTCAAATCCAGTGCCACTATTGCTACCACCAAATTCCAACTAAGTAAACCAAAAGAACCAGAGGAAGGGGAATGTCTCTTTCACTCACAAATGTGGGTAAATGGGACTCCACTGCATTTCATTGTTGATAACATCAGTCAGAAGAACCTGATTTCAGTAGAGGTCGTCAAGTAGTTGGACTTTCCAATAACACCGTACCCACAACCCTACACCATCAGTTGGCTTCACCAAGAACGAGATCTTCGTGTCAGCCAACAATGTTGTCTTCCCTACAACATCAAGGCCTTCAAATACAAGGTATTATGTGATATTTCTCCCCTTGAATTTTGTGATGTTCTTTTAGGCCAACCATATTTTTGGAAGAGACATGTCATGTATGAGTCTAGACCTTGTAGTGTTATTATTACTTTGGGTAGAAAATTGTACAAGATACCAGAGGTAGTGTTTCCTATCACTATTTCTTTAATCTATGCTAACCAATGCACTAAGGTCATTTCACAGACCGAGAAGTTCATATTCTTTGTGATCCGTGCTCATAGTAAGTAGAAGGTCGCCACCACATCCGTGACCTCTACACAGAGCCTCTATTTGCAGTAGAAGCAAGTGGACAAGGGTCATGGAAGAGTACAAAGACATCTTCTCCTAACCCATTGGGGTACCAATTCACTACCAAGTCAAGCATCCAATTGATCTAACCCCTAGTGCATTGTTGCCTAATGGACCAGTCTATCATCGCTCGCTGGTGGAAAGTGATGAAATCAAGAACCATATCCAAGAGATTCTTCAAAAGGGACACATCCGACCCAAATCCTCCCTCCGAGGAAGCCCGATTGTGGTGATTCAAAATAAAGACAGGACCTTGCGACTTTGCATTGATTACAGAGCATTAAAAAAAATCATAGTTAGGAAATAGTACCCAATTCCCCGAATTGATGACCTTCTTGACTAAATCAAGGGGGAAAAATTATTTAGAAAGATTGACCCTTCACCAACTATTTTTTGGTGGTATATTCGGATGACATCCTCATATTCAAAAGCAATTGGGAGGAGCACATGCAGCATATTCACCAGGTTGTTGGGCACTCTGTGACATCACAAGCTATATGCCAACTTGTAAAAATTCTCCTTTGGCATGAATATGGTCGAATAATTGGGCTACATTGTTGATGAGCATGGGGTACATATGGATCCAACTAAGATCCAAGTCACTCGTGATTGGCCAACCCCAACCAAACTAACCGAGCTTTAGAGATTCTTGGAACATACCAACTTCTACTAAAGGTTTGTGTTGGGATTCTCCCATATTGCATGGGCCCTTAACCAAGTAACCAAGGGTGGTGGCAAGAAAAATTTCAGATGGGGGCAAAAAAAACAACAAGCATTTGATGATCTAAAGCGTCGCTTGTGCTCAACTCCAGTACTCTCCTTACCTGATCTACAACAACCATTTAAGATTGAGACTGCTTCCTCCGACTATGATGTAGGCACATTTCTCACTCAACATGGTCATCCAGTAGCATACCATAGTGATACACTCTCAAATATTGTCTGGAAATACCCCACCTATGACAAAGAAATGTATTCCATTGTGCAATCTTGTCGTCAATGAAAACATTACATTATGGGAAAGGAGACAATCATCCACTTTGATCGCAAGCCTCTGTAGTTCATAAAGACACAAGGGCAGTTGTAGAACAACTGCCATCAAAGTGGTCCACATACCTACAACAGTTCCATCTCAACATCAAGTATAAAATAGGGAGCACAAATAGTGTTTTTTATTGCCTTAGTTTCCCTCTCGTTGTTGCACTCACCATAGTTCTCCATTATTGTGGGCATAAGGAATCCAAGTGGCCCAAATTTATTAGCATGAACCTGAATTTGCCACCACCTATCATCACTTGGGTACAAGAGAGACTGTCGTCGATTTTCACATCCAGGATGGAATGTTATTCCATCTAGTCCACCTTTTTGTTCCCACAAGTGAGCATGCAAAGATGATTTGGGAGGCTCACTACAGTCGGATGGAAAGACATTTTGGTGTGGAGAAAAATGTGCTTGTTCTACAGAAACTTGTTTATTGGAAAAAAACTTGGACAAGATGTCAGCAAGTATATCATATCTTGAACTGCATGTGCCATTTCCAAGCTAGACATAAAAAAGCAAGGCTTATACACCCCTCTTCCTACTCCCAAGAGGCCTTAGGAATCCATCTCAATGGATTACATGTCTAGCCTTCCATCCACCAAGATTGACAATGATTGTGTATTGTGGTGGTTGATCTGTTTTATTATCACAACCTACAAGAAGATAATTACAATGACAGATACTTCCAATATCTTCTTCAAATGAGCATGGGTCCATTTTGGGATACCACAGACCATCACCTCATATCGAGACAATAATTTCCTCAACACATTGTGGTCGAGTCTCTGGGCACTATTTGACACTAATCTCACTAAATCCACTGCTTTCCACCCCCAAACCGATGGCTATACAAAGGTCGTCAATCGAATGATTGCGCACATCCTGCGTATGTACAAATCTAAGCATCCATACACATGGGATGAGAGTCTTCCCTATGTTCAACACAACTACAACAGGGCTCTCCATAGCTCCACCGACCATAGCCCCTTTTAGGTGGGGCTGGGATTCTAACCCTTGGGTCCCATTTATGTTGCACTACCTCTTGTAACAACATATGAAGAATATTCCGATGATCAGTGTGAGGTTGAAAAAGCCACCAGATTCATTGATCATATTCAAGAAATCCACCAATAGGTCCATGAAATTTTGTAGAAATCCAATTCTATGTACAATAAGCGCCATGATCAACATCGGGTACCGCACCAGTTTCAGGTGGGAGACAAGGTCTGGTTACAATTGCAAAAAGAACGCCTTACAAGGCCCCATCGGAAGATCCATCCACTTTCTTTTGGGCCTTACACTATCACCAAGGTTGTGGGTAGCAATGATTTTGAGCTCAACACTCCACCCTTCCTTGGCTTGCACCCAGTGTTCAATGTGGACCTCCTTCGGCCATATTTTCCACCATTATTGGACACCTCTGAGATCACAAAATAGTTGACACCAATAGAGCTCAACCCTGATTGCATGGAACATGTATCCACTGATCCGATAGTGGACACACAAGTCAAGGGAACTCTCCAGCAGAGGATTAAACTTTATTGGGTTTTCAAGGCATGGATACTCCTATACCAAGGAAAGTAGCTCACTCGGGGCCAAATTCAACAAAAGTTTCCTCACCTGATGGGGTAACTTAACCAATGGATACTAGATCCAAGAGCTGCTTCAAAAGGGGCACATTTGACCCATCTCCTCCCCTTGTGGAATCCCTTTTGTGATGGTGTTGAAGAAATACGAGACCTGACGACTCTGTATTGATTACAAAGCATTAAACAAAATCACAGTCAGGAACTGGTACCCAATTCCCTAAACTGATGAAATTTTTGACCAACTCAAGCAGGTTGAGATATGGATGGCTTGAATGTCGAGAGAGGAGGAGCTTAGATGTGTCAATATTGCATGAAAGCAACATGGACAAAAACATGTAAATGAAGTACTCTAGAGGTGAGGTTTAAAGAGGAGCCTCACCTCTAAAACTAATTACTAGTAAATCACTCAGAGCTAATTAATCTCATAATGAACAAAATAAAATATGAGAGAAACCAAAAATGAGTAACTTGATATTATGAGAAGGCTTGCTAGGCCTTTATATAGCATTACAAAATGGTCTATTTGACAAAGTCAAAAAGAGCTCATCAAATGAGTCTCTATTATTAATATAATAGATCTAACTACCCAACTAACTAAGTAGTGGAAAATAAAACCCAATACAATAATGGAAATAGTTCTTTAAATGAGTCTCTATTATTATAATAATATATCTAATTGCCCAACTAACTAAGTAGTGAAAAAAAAACCGAATATAATAATGGAGAGGTGGGACTCTCTTTAATGCATATGGGCAAACTTTTAACCCAATTAATTAATGAGGAGGTGGGAATCTCCTTGATCCACATGGAAAATCTATTAGCTTTATATATTTATTAATTTTGCATCCGAATTTAGACCATATACCCCCAAAAATTCAGATCAAGGAGAATAGATAATCAAGGCATACACATGTGGGTTTTAGCAAAAGGAAGCCACATGAGAGTGTTAGAGTGTACGAATATTTCTGTACACATCTGCAGGTCACAGAGGAGACTATCACGAGCATCCATGGGTCCTAGTGAGGAAAGTCACGGATATCCATGAATCTCTAAGAAGACAGTCACAAATGCCTAGAAAAGTGTGCCAGAATTGATTGTACAACAGGTTAGCCCTTGCCAGGTTAGTATGAAGTTGTATTTCTCTCAGTGGTCCATTATCCCTATTATGGGAGCCCTGATTTTAGCATAGTAAAATCATTCTCATCACTGGTTTTCCCTCCTTGGTTTTTCCAGGGGTATTTAACCAAAAATTCTAGTGTTCATGTGTGCTTGATTTGGTTTCCTAGTTTATTCTTTCGTTGCATGTTATTGACTTGATTATTTCAATAGTGTATTATTATTTTGTGAGATGCTAATATGATTGTAGTAAGGAAATCACTAGATAACAAAACACCTAGGTGTTGGAGTAAGAATTTCTACATGGTATCAGAGCACATGCTCTGAAGGGAAGCTAGATCAGTACATGAACATTTTTATACCAACATGTTATTTCCAGGTAAATTTATCATGTCTTAGGGATGGTAGCAACACCGTTGAGAATTGAAGACAGATTTGATGGAGCATCCAACTTCCTATCTTGGAAGGAAAGAGTTACTTTTTCATTGAAGGCAAGAGTTACTTTGTTGTTGAAGGAGTATGACCTTTGGGAGTTAGTGGATAAAGAAGTCGATCCACCGACAGATCTGATAAATTTATATGCTCACAACAAGAAGGAGATCAGAGTAGAAAGAGTCCTCCCAGATTCTTTGAAGGATCATCTAATCCCTCACCTAAATGAGAAGATGATGACCAAAGAGGTGTTTGATGCCTTTGTAAGTTTATTCCAAAGCAAGAACATGAATATGATCTTAAGGAATAAATTCAGATTGGTTAAGATGTCTAGATCAGATAATGGTACCAACTACCTCATGAGGATCACACAGGTGCGTGATGAACTTGCAGCCATAGGGGAGACAAAAAAGGACACAAAGTTCGTGAACGTGGCATTGAATGGACTTCACAATCATGGGAACCATTTTTCAAATGAGTTTTTTCTCAATAGAATATCCCATATTGGCAAAGAATTTGGGATGATTGCATTCAGGAAGACACTCAAGAAGAGTCTAAAGGAAGCAAGCAGGGATGTAGTGAAGAGAAATTGGTCCTTGTCAGCAAGACACGGAAGGGAAAAGTAAATAGTTCTAGTAAGAAGGGTAACAATTATGGAGGATCATTAGATATAGGGAAGAAGAAGGACTTGACTAAAATCAAGTGCTTCTCATGTCATAAGAATGGGAATTATTCATTTCAGTGTTTGGAGAAGAAGAAGAAGGGTAATGAAAAGACACAGATTGCAACATCAATAGAGACACAACTTGATGAGTTTGTAGAAAAATTTGAGAAGGATTAATCAATGATTTCTTACCTTTCTACTAGCAGAAAAACAAAGAGTTCTTGGTTCTTGGATAGTGGTGCATATCGTCATATGACAGAGGCACAAGAGCTATTTAGCAGTCTGGCAGAGGACTTAAAGGTTCATGTGGAGCTTGGTGATGATGCTAGGTATGCAGTGAAAGAATAGGAAATGATTATGTTTTAGCTTGAGTTAGGACACTCGTTAGATGCCCATGATATGATTTACATACAAAGTTTGAAGAAAAAATTTCTTTCAATCTCAGCAATGGAGGACAGGTTTTTTTCCGTCACTTTTTAGAGAGGGCATGTACTCATATGTTGAGAGAAAGCTATCCCGGACAATGCAATGGTCGTTGGGGTTAGAGAGGGAAATTTATACAGGTGGTAGGGAAAGATTATTTAGGCTTTGGTACACAATAGTGACAACCTATGTGAGTTGTGGCACATGAGGTTGGGACACCTACACTACAAGGCATTTCCGATTCTTAGGGAGATTGTTACAGGTATTCCAGAGTTTAGTATTGAGCAACATGGAGTGTGCAGAGGGTGTGAACTTAGAAATAATGTCAAGTATTCTTTTCCAAGAAGAAAGAGTAGGTCCAAGGGGATCTTGGATATTATCCATTCAGATGTGAGTGGGCCAATTTCAGTAGCATCGCTACAGGGATCATCATACTATGTGACCTTTATTAATGATTTTTCCAAGAAAACCTGGATCTTCATTATGAAGACCAAGGATGAGGTCTTCAGTTGATTCAAAGCGTCCATGGCTCGGGTAGAGAACCAAATAGGAATGAATATTAAAGTATTGAGGTCAAATAATGGGGGATATTATGCCTCCTGTTATCGCACGGTTTGTAGGAGGGGTTTAGATGGCTTGAGTCAAGGCTTAAAACTGGTGTAACAGGAGATTCCCCACCCACTGTCACCTCGATGGGGGGCTCTTTCTATTTAGGAGGGCTAGTCCAAGGGAGACATCCCTAAGCAATCTGGGTTAAGGAAAGGCTGAAAGGTAATAGACCAAGTCAAAGAAGTTTCCTTTCACAGATTTGCTGCCCAAATGAGATAGTCAAGGAGAAAGATCCACTGAAGATGCACTTGTTTTGCGAGACAAGACAAATAACTAGAATATGTGCTTGCAGTGGGTTAGTACTTCATAATATCAATGAATATCCTCTAATATATATGAGCAAATGATTAAGTGCTATTATTGACGAAGTCAATGATGGCTAAATAAAGAGAAATGACCAATATCACTCCTTCAATAAAGCATAAGAGCATTCAATGTTAAATATCAATCCTTGTATCATATATCAATGCAATAAATATCTCAAATTAGCTCATATATAATGTTGTTGCGTCACCTATATTGTTGCTGCAATAGGTGTGACGTCAGCCTTAATCAATAAGTCAAAAGAGAGACAAAGAGCTCAACATTTTAGCAAATAAGCTTACAGATGAAAAGAATGACTCAATGTCTATCAAAATAGGTGAGAAAAGTCACAACGTTTTAGGTATAAACAAGAGATCTAATCATGTGACGTCACCTATATAAATT
>ML847331.1:17373-34776 GCA_009831015.1 Picea engelmannii | reverse complement strand
TGTATGTCGTAGGATATGTACTTAGAGAAAAAACTCATCAAACATAGGTCAACTAATAATCCTCCTATGCTATCAAAAAAGTGGAAATGGTCATAATATGATAACAAATTTACTGTATTTTCTCGGAGTGACATATTCATCAAATCCCTTAGGACATTATGGTGATGTGGATGATAAAAAGGAAAAAGACAAGGGTAAATGGTTCAAAAATAGGTTTTACTAGCAGTGAAATATCGTCCCAACATCCCCCCATGCCAAAGACCTTGCATGTACTGATGCAAAAAAACATTGATGTTTTGATTAAAAAATGTAGCAAAATTGGTCATTCATTCCATCAAGGTCACTTTACTATGGAGATGTTGACGTTGGATTCCTTCTTCTTTTATGTTATAAGTTTCCTTGTCATAGCTCGATTGTGAATGGCCATCAATCGAGTCTCCTTATACCACTTTTTAGCATACTTGAGCAATTTCTTATTCTCCTTAGTCAGGTTCTCAACATCTTCTTGTAAATGGGAATTCCTTTCCTTTAGAATATTATTCTCACTTTTCACTTGTTCATCCAGTATTTGGAATTCCTTAATCTCTATCATCAACTTCCTAATTTTCTTTCTCCTCTTCTTTATGTTCAAGACAGGTGGCCTGCTTGGAGTTCTTGAAGACATTCTTTGTTTTGGAGGTTCAAACATACCCTGCATTGTATTCAAACTAATCCATCATAGGTGTTACTATCTTGACTGGATCGAGTTGACAATCTAAGGATTTGGGTTTAGAATTCTTGGTCCTTAATTTCTTAGGCTAGGGTTTATCAAATTCTCAAAGTCCATATTTTGTGGGAAAGGAGAAACTGGTGTGCTGGATTTTAGACTCTGTTTCTCGACCCTTTTTCCTAGCCATACTTTGTGTAAACCTATGTGGCCTAGGTGATAAAACCAACACTAGTTTCTCAAGTTTCTTTTTTATGACATCCCCTTGTGAGTATTTCTATAAATAGTGAAGGCCTCAGCTCCATGGGAGATGAGGTATTCATTGTCACTAATTTTTTTGTTGTCGTCACAAATGATAGTGACCTCTTGAAGTGCTTCAACCTATTTTTTACCCTCCTGAATGAACTTTTTCTAGACTAGGAATGCATGCCAACCATCATTTTATTTGTGTGATTCCTCCTCTATCAATATTTTGACAAGACCATGGTGGTATAAACTACTACTGATATTTTTAGGGTTTCGCCAAATACACTTGGACCTTTCCCCTAAGAGTTTACACAGATAAAATAGGAAATTAATGTGGTTTCCTGATTCAAAATGTAAGAGTAGGAAAATGTGGTATAAGAAGACAATTGCATAATGTCTCTTGCATGTCACAAACTTTTGGAGAATCAAAAACAGGTTTCACCATTTTTCCTTGAGCCACGACCTTGGCACTCCTTGTTTCCAATCTGACACATGTTCGGTCTGGTTTAGAAATTGCAACCACACCCCCTCTTCTATCGGCTTGTACTTAAACCACCTTTCTCTAATTTGGGGCAGGCTCGTGGCCTATGTAATTGATTCCTCTGATACTTTCATGACAAAGTCACCAATTTGTGCGATTTTCCCATCAAAACCCCATGCGAACGCCTATATAACAAATTCATTATGCCCTTTAAATCGATGGAGAAATGGTAGCTACCCTGCACTCTCAAGCATAGATTTACTTGTGTTGTATTCTAGGTACCCCTCCAAATTGGTTAGTGATGAGAAATCATACCTAACAATTCGTGGCTTCCTAATGATTTTGCAAGCTCTGGCGTGTAAAGTTCCACATGGCACTCTATTTTGAACTACTCTCCTGGTAGTGGTGGGTGAGGACAAAAGAGATTTAGGAGGAATCAAGAATGGAACGTGGTCCATAATATCTTTTGGAATCCTATTGGTGATTCTAAACAAGAATTATGGTAATGAGAGGATTATCATTAGTCCATGCATGCACATGATATCGATAGTGGTGGAAAGTTCATTTGCAATGGTATACATGAGTGGCAGAAGGATAGGTGAGATGTTAAAATTGTATTAGTAGGGAATCATTACAAATATAGGGAAATACATATGTCGTATGAAATATTTAATATAGTTAATATCTCATAAGTTTGCTATCATATGACTTACCATGCTTTAGATAAACTTATGAAAATTTGGAAAATCGATCTCTTACCTCGGTTTAACTTTGAATTTTTTTATGTGACCATATATTTGCTTGGATGGCTACATAGAAGATTTAAACCTGTTTGTATTGATTTTGAGAAAAAATAAATTGGTGTTGACTAATAGGGATGAACAATGATGAGACCTAAATATTTGACACCAATTTTGATGAAAAACAAATTGTTGCTACTAATAAAGGGTGATATCGATGTCAGGGATAAGAGTACAAATTTTCTTGGGAAGATATAAGTCTTCATTTTGAAGCTTATTATCATTATTCAAATTGGAAAATGTAATTGAAATTAAACACAAGTAGCAATAGGAATTTTAGGGATTGTTATAGGGATTCTGTGACAATTGAGAACAATGGTCACTTGATTTCTTGAGGGTTACAGGATTTCTTATAGCTTCATGAGAATGATTGAAACATGGGTGTTGAATATGAAATGGATGAATCTAAGGTTGGTTGTCTACAAATCATTTTTTTGAAGTGCATGTTTTCTATAAAATACAGGGAGAGATGAAAAGCATCGAACTTTGAACATAATTATAAAGATTCAATGCATCTTTGGAAGGTCAAAAGTGCAGCTCTAAAAATATTTCTTTGACCTTATTATCAAAATCAAGTCTTGCACAAAAATATGCAGACAACCAACATACCTATACATTATTTATGTATTCATGCTGCATAAGAAGGAGGTATTTAGTTGTAAAGACTATAATTCTGTGCAACGTGGAATAGCAAAGAATTATGATGAAAAACAATGTTGAAGATGTTGATGCTAAGGCTAGACATTTGCAATTGTTGGATTATTGAGAGGGGAGGTGAATCAGTAATAGAGAAATTTAATCATTTTTAACCATAAAGTGCAAGTGTTATAGCAATGTATCATTATCATCCAATAGTTGCAAAGTAAATAAACAATGAACAAATGAGAAATCATACACAGTACACCAGTGTTTTTACATGGCAACCCAAAGCGGGAAAAAATTACAAAATGTTTTTTCTTATATGTATTTAAGAATTACATTCATTGGAAGCACCAATTTCCTTTGTTTTCTAGCTGCAAGTAGAAGGAGGCTCCAACCCCCTAGTTCCTTAGGCTACAACCTAAGGAAAGCTCCAACTACCCAATTCTATGGATACAACCAGAAGGAAGATAAAACTCCCTATGTTCTCCGGCTACAATCGGAAGGTGGATACAACCACCTATCCTTTCCATATCCAACCACCCTGAAATATAAGTAGAATGATGGAACCATTGTCACACTATCACTATGAGATATAATGTTGTAAACCTGTACCAATCAACCTGCATCAAACAACATGTACCAACCTATACCAAACAACCTGTAATCAACCTCTACCATAAACAAGTGCATCAAATATGCACCAACCTGTACCATCAATAAGTGCATCAACCATGCACCAAATATGTACCAATAATGCATCAAATGCACATAAACTATAACTCATAAAGATGTACCAACATCATCATCTATACACCTCATGTATGTGTCAACTAATCAACTACTTGTCTCAACCATGTACCCAACATGTACCTCAACCAAAATCCCTCATCAATTTCATCATCCAAATATTATTTGTAAATCTGTAATAGACCTGGTGTATATGATCACATACCTGCAAACCTTCCTTAACTTTAACAACAAAAGACTACCATTTTCATCAAACTTTACTTTAGTCTCACATGACTGATTTTTTATTAGTCAACAACCCTAACTTGAAATAATCATAACTATGTACCTGTAATGAATAAATCTCTAAAAATAGTACACAATTTTCTTCAATGTATTTTATGCAATTCCTCTAGGTTTCACTACTTGGAACCTCTCAGAAAAGGAGCTAAAGAAAAAATGGCATACCTTGTTGAATTATGACTTATTCTAGAGAGCAAACTTGTAGAGAGTGCCACACACATAATATTTGTTGTATGGATCTGAAAATGGTTCAAAAAATACTATAGACTGTACTCTAAACAATACATTTGTTCTTACAGAATTTGGATCTGTTATGAAGACGTTATGATGTTTTTACCCGAAACACCTGTTTTAGACTAGTTTCAGGACTAGCCACAAACCCTATTTTCCATGGAGTGTAACTCCAAAAATGAAATGATGCACAAGCTGCAAGTTTTATCACAACTAATTGGATATGTTTCCTCAATGACCTATAGATTTCCCTATCTTAATCATTCTATAAAAAACTCTATTGCAAAAATGGTGAGATGACCTGTAAATAACATACCTTAGAAATCATCATCAAAAGAATTTATCCTTCCTTGAATTTCGGCCTTTTTTACTTCACCTTCCCTCTGAAATTCACCTTAGATATCATTTGGTTACCTCAGTCATTTGTAGATATTCATTATGATCAAGTGTAATTAAATGAGAGACCCTTGCCTCTTATTTATACTTTTATGTAGCTCCCTCAAGGGGTTACCTTCTAACCATCTTAAACGACTTTCCTTATTTTAGAACTAACCCACTTCTAACCACTTTTCTACTTAGTAATTTATCCATTAATTTTATTATTTAAATAATTTATTTTGTATCCACTTTGACTTATAGTACACTCATCACTCCACTTTATTATTTACCTTCTAACCATCTTAAACCACTTTCCTTATTTTAAGGCTAACCCACTTCTAACCACTTGTCCACTTAGTAATTTCACCATTGAATTTATTATTTAAATAATTTATTTTGTATCCACTTTGACTTATAGTACATTCATCACTTCACTTTATTATTTAAATAATTTCTTATTTGCAACCACTTTGACTACTTTGACCTTTTGGGGCTTCTAGATGACTCATGAGGGTTCTCAAACTTCACATGGTCATAAGTCTCTAACCGTGAGGAGTTATGTGATATTCCACATACCACCAGAAATGACATGACATGTATTATCCATATAGAATAGTATTACCTTAAAATATATTAAAACTCATACAATTATACATCAAACAAACTTGGGTCCATTACCCAAACCTTTGTGCTACCAGAATTCTCTAATGAACTTTCTTCAAGGGTTGACATCAATGACAACCAACCCAAATAATCAACAATATCCCCCTTTTTCATTGATAGAAAAACTCAAATGCAATACTGAAGTTATATCACTCATGATTCCCCTGTGACCATCGCTCCCCCTGGAACCATTCCTTTGTTCTCTTTCTCCAATCATTTACTTTTGCACATGATAAATCTCTCCCCCTTTGTCATCAATGGAAAATGTATATTTCCATTTGGGGCTGCTGCCCCTGACTAAACACTTCATTAAACTGATCTCCCAACATGAATTGTCCTCTTTATGGTACTTCCTCATGTAAATATAAGACATATAAGATAAGCATTCAAAAGAATTCATTTTTGAGTAGAAATTACTCTGAGTCTCTGGTGAAGATACTGAAAGGATTCCCATGGAAGCAATTTTGTAAAGATGTATGCCACTTGTTCTTTTGTGCCCACATAACCAACTCTAATGTTCTTCTCTGCAACTTGTTCTTGTAAAAAGATATACTTGATTGGAATGTGCTTCATCTTGGAGTGAATCACCAGGTTATTTGAGATATTGATGGCACTTGTATTATCACAATAGATTGGGATGGGATCATCATACTCAACTTGTATATCTGTCAGATTTTTTTTCATCCATAGAACCTGTGTACAACATCCTGTTGTTGCAATATACTTTGCTTCGACTGTAGATAAATATATTGATGATTGTTTCTTGCTTAAACAAGATACTAAACACTCACCCAAGTAAAATGTTGATCCACTGGTGCTTCGTCGATCATCAATGCAACCTTTCCAATCTGCAATTGTGTAGGCAATAAGTGATAGATCCTTTCCTTTTGGATACCATAATCCAAACTCTTATGTTCCTTTGAGATATCTGAAAATCCTCTTCACTACTAAGACATGTGATTCCTTTGGTGCTGCTTGAAATCGTGCCACTTTTCCAATTGCATGCATTACATATGGTCTGGATGATGTCAGATATAGTAAGCTACCAATAATTGACATGTATTGCCTCTGGTCTGTAGGCTTTAAATCATCATCTTTGCTCAACTTGCAATTGGTTTGCATATGAGTGGCTATTAGTTTGCAATCTTCCATTCCAAACCTATTTAGCATTTCTCCCATATACTTAGTTTGAGAAATAAAAATTCATCGGTTTCTTTGACGTATCTGAAGACCTAGAAAGAAGGATAGTTCTCTGAGTAATGACATTTCAAATTCATTATGCATATCCTTTACAAATTTATGGCTTAACCTGTCATCAATACTTCCAAAAATAATATCATCAACATAAACTTCAATTAATAAAATAATATCTTGAGTTACCTTGATGTAGAGGTTGTTGTCTGCACTTCCTTTTTTGAACTCTTCCTGTTGTAGATATTTATCCAGTCTAGAGTACCATGCTCTAGGAGCCTGTTTTAGACCATACAAGGCCTTCTTCAATTTACACACATAATCTGCGTTCTCTAACAACTGGAATCCTTCTGGTTGTTCAATGTAGACTTCTTCTTCAAGTTCCCGTTCATAAAAGATGATTTCATGTCCATCTAATACACTTGAATATTCTTGGAGCATGAGTAAGCTAAAAGCAACCAGATTGCTTCCATTTTGGCAACTGGGGAAAATGTCTCTTCAAATTTGATTCCTTCAACTTGTACGTATCCTTTACATACCAATCTAGCTTTGTTCCTTGTAACATGTCCATCTTCATTCAATTTATTTCTGAAAACCCACTTTGTGCCAATCACATTCTTATTCTTTGGTCTTGGAACCAATTCCCAAGTGTCATTCTTCTCTATTTGATCCAATTCTTTATCCATGGCCTTATTCCAAAATTCATCCTTGCTAGCCTCTTCAAAATTGTTTGGTTCAATCGTAGATAAGAGTGCTAGGTGCATTTGTTCTGGTGAGCAGATTCTTCTTCTAGTCTCAACTCCTGCATCTTTGTTTGCTAGGTGCCTTTGGAGACAGTTGTTGAACTTGCTCTTCTACTTCTATTTGATCCTCTTCATCTTCCTCTTCCCCCTCTTCTTCGTCTTTTGATTCTTCTTCGTAAAGTTGTTCCATTGATTCATTTTCTTCTTCCTTAATTCTTGTCCACATGTTTCATCAATTGTTACATTGATGATTTCCACAACTTTGTTCAATCTCAGATTGTAACACTTGTATGCTTTCCTTGTACTTGAGTAACTAACAAGTACTCCTTTGTCCACAAGAGATTCAAAATTTCTCAGTCTGCCATTTGTTGGATTACTGAGAGGGGGGGTGAATCAATAATAGAGGAATTCAATATTTTTTAACTAAAAAGTGCAAGTGTTATATCAATGTAGCATTATCATCCAATAGTAGTAGAGTAAATAAACAGTGAAAAAATGAACAATCATACACATACACAGTACACCATTGTTTTTACATGGAAACCCAAAGCGTGAGAAAACCACATAATGATTTTTCTTATATTTCTTTAAGAATTAAATTCATTGGAAGCACCAAATTCCTTTGTTTTCCAGCTGCAACTGGAAGGAGGCTCCAACCCGCTAGTTTATCAGGCTACAACCTGAAGGAAGCTCCAACTCCCCAATTCTCTGGCTACAACCAGAAGGAGGCTCCAACCCCCTAGTTTCTCACGCTACAACCTGAAGGAAGCTCCAGCTCCCTAATTCTATGGATACAACCAGAAGGAGGTTCCAACCCCCTATGTTCTCCGACTACAGCTAGAAGGTGGACACAACCACCTATCCTTGCCTTGACCAACCACCCTGACATAGAAGTAGAATGATGGAAGCACTATCATAGTATATGTTAAGCCCTAAATAGTGGCTCATTACACATTAATTGGAGAATATTACATTAGTAATGTTATTTTATTTATGTCAGCTTTAGTCCATTAGTTATAATTATACCTCCTAGTCTCTTATATATACCAAGGAGACATTTTCATTTGGAATCATCTTGTATTTGGACATTTATGTGGGCATAAGGAGGTTTCCCCCTTGAAGAGGCTTATTAACTGAATTTATCTCTTTTTCAAGGCATTGAGTACTTATTCTGAGGTTTTTCTATGCTATATTGATATTTGGTTCCTAACATATGGTATCAAAGCTCAAGGTCTTGGGGTTTCACTACTACATCTAATACTCCTTGGAATTTTTGAAATAATTTTTTTTCTACACCAATTCAAAAGGAAGGACTTGGAGGATATTTAGTAGATGGATCAATATATGTTGGGTTAAAATTTCCTCTCTTGAGGCCTTATACGTTCAGAGATACATCCTTTGTAAAATAAGGTTCTGGAATCTGCCTGAATTGAGTCATTGCGAAAGTTTCTCTATAAAATTGTTTTTGTAACGTTACAGACCCTAAAATCCGAAGTGTATTCACATAAATTAGTAAGGTATATGTGGTAACAATTTCAGCTTCTTGGTCATCTTAAATTTGTATATACACCTTGTGGAAGATAAGGTATCTAACTAGTCCTATTGACTAGTCTCAAGTAGGTGTTCTGGGTAAAACAATAATAAGTTCTTCCTAGAGTATCCAAATTGAGTGAGACCATTTGGATTGGATAGTAGACAACCCTTAGTAGTTCTGGTATGAGTTTCAGAATTTTATATAAATTATTTTGTGTGGGGCATGCTATACAAGTGAGATCTCCTCGAAAGGCCAAAAATCAGCAAGTTGTGGGGAAGTTACTGTAAATTACACTTGTCACATCAGATTTTTATTAGACCTATGGAATTACAGAGAAGAAATATCAGAGACCTACAAAAAAATAAAATTTCATACTCATAAGGGACAAAATTTTGGAGATACAATAAAAGAAGATTGTCTAGCAGAACCACCTCAAAATCAAGGTTTAAAGTGATACTTGGCCAACATGCCACCAAAAAAGGGAACTTCTACACCAAATAAGCCTCCAGAAAATCCTACTTAGACTCTTTATGAAGGTGAATAAATGCGTAGGGACATGAATTATTTACAAAAGAAGACAGTAACAAAATATGAACTACAAGAGATGATGGATTCAATAGAAGCTAAGTTTGAGGCAATAGATACTAAGATGGATGGTTTAAAAGGCGATATCATGGAAGGATTGAAAATTTTCCTAATAGAGAGGAAACCTGAAAGTGAAAATGTATCCTATGAAATTCATGATGAGGATAGAAGGAAGGTGAATCAATAATGGAGAAAATCCAACTTTGGGTTGAAGACCAACCACGTTCCTAAGATCAATATGAGGAATTTTGATGGCAAGGACCCAATCACATGGATACTTTAGATGGATCAATTATTTGATCTACATAATGTGCCACATACAAAAAATGTACGAATTTATTTGTTATATTTAGAACTCAATCAATTTGTATGGTATCGATGACTTTGTTCTCACAAATCACTTGTCACTTGGACAATTTTCACAAAAGAAATGATAGCACACTATGAGGATACAAGGAGAAATACCTTTTTTAGCCAATTGATAAATCTCAAGCAAAAGGGTTCAGTTACAGAGCACATTGAGAAGTTCCAAAGATTGAATATAAAGGTAACATATATTCCAGATGAGCACTTGATTGATGTATTCATAAGAACTTTAAAAGATAAAATTCAACATGAGGTTCTACTTTGGGAACCCAAATCATTGGAGAATGCATTTAGGGTGGCAAGAAATGTTGAAAGTAAAAATATGGCTATGACTACTAGAAGGACCAATCCTAACATCTATAGAGAGAATAATTCTCCTTCTTCTAAAACACCTCAACCTACAGGGTTGACACCTCAACAATTGGAGGAAAGAAAAGAAAAAGGTTTATGCTTTAATTGTGACAGCAAGTACAGTAAGGGACATAAGTGTGGTGAGAAGAAATTATTAACAAGAACAAGAACAAGAACCATAACAAGAACAAGAACCATCTCAAGATGAAAACGTAGAAGAAATTCCATCTGAAGAGTTGACTCCCACGATATCCTATATTGCATTGGCTGGAATTAGCACTCCTCAAACCCTCAAGATCGAAGGATATATCAAAAAGAAAAAGGTAATAGTCTGTTGGGCCCCAACAACTTCCCCTAAATTTTTACAAAATTTAAAGTGCCCCCATTAAAATCTTGATAATTATAATGAGCTACAGAATCAACCTTTTCAAATTGTTCCAGACCTTGGATTGTTTTAAGACATACTTAATACATTCACTATAGTATGAGACATTCATTACAAGAGTATATGTCAAAATTTATAAACGAGCATAGAAATCTCAATTTAAATAAAAACGTTAATTTTTATCCACTGTTTACTTTCGTTTAATTTATGATTATGTGTTCTTTCTTTTGCTCCTTAGCAAGTTTGACTATTTTGAATAATGGGTTCAATATTTCATCAAATAATTTCTTGGTTGGTTTCTCATTTTCATAAAATCATTTGGTGATATTAATTAATTAAATTATTTTTTCATTTTGCATCTCATTTCAAAATAATAATAATAATAATAATAATAATAATAATAAAGAATTATCTATCATTTGTTTGATTTTGTAAAAAACCAAAATTAATATTTTTATTTTCTCCATTAACTTGAAGATTCTAGAATTCTAAGATCATATTTGAAAGGAAATTATAAACAATCTTTGTTTAGAACTTATATTTAGTTTAAATTCATTTTTTATTTTATTGTTCTAGATTTTGTTTTATTCACAATTTTTAGGTTATTAATTTAGGTTTCTTTTTGTTTCACAGATTTCTATTATCAGTTATTTGGTACAGATCTGATCATGTCTTGATTTTATTATCTAAATACGTTCAAGATGATTGATCCAAAAATAATATTGGATTGCTGCAAATAAATTTATGAGCAACAATAGATAAAATTTGGAAATGCATCAAGAACAGAGACACGATTTTGCGAGACTGATTGCAGCAAAACCATGAGGCATTTGAAGAAACATTTGAAGAGCCATCTCCCAAATGGACCCATTTAGCTTTCAAGTAGAAACATTCCTAAGAAAATGCACGATTTGAGAGATATTTGTCTCTTTATGAGGAAAATTTCAGGTTTCATTGTCTAAATATATGAGAAAGTTCAGAGCCAAGGGGATCCAAGAAATTCAGAGGAGGATTTTTATCCTTTCTTTTTTGTGTATTATATCTTTTGTAAACGTTTTTTTCTTTTCAAATGGAGTAACGGATGGTTGGAATCTTTGGGAGAATAGACAAGTATTTTCAAAGAAGAATATGGAATTTCAGGTTGCTTAATGACTTTTGTTCTGTGAGTAAAATGGTTTTTCTTTCATTATAATATCTTCATATTCTTTGAGTAATTGATTATGCATTGATTTAAATTAACTTTAGTCTATTTTATCAATACATAGTTAATTGCTATCATTTATGTATTATTTTTTTCAATCTTTAAGAGTCTATTATCCCAAAATTTCCTTTTGGACCATAGTATGGACATGTGATTTTGAGAAATTATATGGGAAAACTATTCACCATTGGATTTAGACCTGTGTGATTCTTATTCCATTATTTTGTTTTATTGACTCAGTCTTATGATATATTATTATGTTTGATGCAGCTTTAGCCTTGTCATCATATGGTGTTTCATATTGTCAAGTATTTAGATGTTGTCCATAATTTGTTATTCCATTATGTATGTGTGATCAATTTGTCATTTGATTATTATTGAATTTATTCCTAATGTTAAATGATGGATAAAATCAATATTCAGAATTGAGTTTTCTCACGTTCTTAGTTATTGATTATCATAAGATCACAGGATTTTTAATCAGTCATCATTCTGCTGCTATATTCTCACTCCAACACATCAAACACTTCTTTGAATTTTTTCTGTAAGTACTAGTATTGTTCTGTCATAGGTTTCCCTTACACGTAGGACAAGAAGATCAAACAACACATGAAGATAATACTAGTTTCACTGATCAGCTACAGGTTAGTCTGTGTGTTATTTAGTTAAATTATTTATTAATGAAACAATGATTGCATAAATTAGCTTTGACTATTTATGTATCGTTGTTTCAATTGTATTTTCTTAGTATTAATTAGTTTAAAATCTTTAAACATTCGAAAACAAGACAAAAAGATTTATGTTCTTACTTTATCTTCTTTTGAAACATTATTATGAACATTCATTTTCGCAAGATTTCAAGTAAATCTTGTAAAATGTATATAGATTGTTTATAATCATTTGTATATTCAAGTTTCTTTTTAATAAACATTAGTAAGTAATATATGATTTGTTAGAATAATAACATTAGATTAGTTTACTTCTTTTACTATTTTTAGGACTTTAGTTGGCCAACAGAGCCATTAAACCCATCCGATCATTTCATTCCAAACGGCTTGGGCTATTTAGACAACCCCATTCTAGATTTGACCTTCCAGTTGATGGTGTGTCACTTATGCTCGTCAAAAAATGGTGCTAGAACGAGGGCAAATGTAAATTTAATGATTAAATGTTTTACCCCTCAGCCTGTCGTAATTCCATATTTATAAACTTTTCTTATGTGTCATCTTGAAATACACTAGAAGGCAGGCCAGACTTACAAGATGGCCTTGTAGGAGTCTTTGTTTTGAATGTATTTAATTCCCCATGGTTCCTGAAATCACTGTGTTGGAACATGCTTTCCATTTCTCATTATCTGATATTCCCAATGAGATAGTCTCTCTCTTGTCCAAACTCACCTTTCATGGCAAGGGGGATGTATCTACAAAAGACCATCTTAATAAGTTTTGGTGTAAATGCATCAAGAATAATATTTCTGATTTAAAGGTTTTATGAAGATTGTTTGCTTTCACTTTCAGGGGGTGGATTAAACATTGGTTTGAGTCTTTTCCAGCATATCACATTATTGATTGGTTTCAGTTTGTAGATGAATTTTTAGATGCTTTTGAAAAATATAATTACAATCAATTATGTGAAGAATTTCAGACTTTACTAAACAATGACAATTCATCTCCAGAAGGATTTTCAACAAGAATCCATCATGTTCTCTGTAAATTTAATCTTGATGACATGTCATTTGTACTGAATCTCCTTTATGATGCTTGTGTCCCTTTCATCCAGTCACATTCAGTCGTGAATGATGAATCAATTGCAAATCCTATCACTCAATTGCGAGAAGAATTTTGCTCGCAAAATGAGAGGAATCTATCCGAAAATTTTGAACAAGCAAGGGAGGTAGAATCTATTGAAAAGGTTCTTACTGACAATCAAATTGGTTTTTCCTCTGAATCATTGTATACTTAGTCCTCGACCATTGTGGAAGAAGATTTGATGTTGGGTCAAGATTAATGTCCATATTCTTGTAACCCTTTCTCTAATCAGTACTTAAATTCAGTTATTGAAGAACACTTAGGTGACGAAAACGATCCTAAGCATTCTAACATTCTAGTGAAACAGATTAGAGATGTAGATCTACAATTGGAAGAAGAAACCATAAACCCTCATCTACAAATCATACCTTATCCACAATAAAGATTAGATGTTTATCGTTAAAGTTTTGAATTATCTATCATTCAGGAGACAAATTTAGATGATCATATTATGTTGAAGAATTTATCACCAAAACAAAGTGAAAGTTTTAAGGAAAGTAAAGAGGAATGTCTTGAGAATACCATTTTTAAATATCATATCTCAATATTTTCTTTTCATGTGCTCATTTCTGATTCCTTTTACTCTTTATATCCCAATATCTTCTTAGATTCTAGTGGACTTGATACTTCACCAACAATATCTTACTCTTTTCCATCACAATCAAATCTTTTCGATATGCCAAAATTTGGTGAAATTAATTCCAAACATAACATTTATGAAGTTGGATTTGATGCTCTTTCACTTTCGTCACTCACATGGAAAAATGAAATGTTGCAAGATGATTTTACACGATTTATTGTTGAAAAATACAATCCACTTATTCTTATGGAAATCAAATATTCTATTCGTTCTTTGATTAGTTCGAATTTTAATGTTTATGCTTCACAGTTTGAAACAATCAATATCATGAAAGGTAACATTCAAACCAATAATCTAATTGATGTCATGATTCCTCTTATGATGTGTTCCCCATTGATATATCCATTTCATATAAGTCATATTTTGCATCCTAATTTTTATGACAGGATCTTAGAATGGCTTGAAGATTCGTATCTAAAAAATATTCATAATAAATATAAAGTTGTTCTTGCTTTGTTTCTACCTAAATATCTAGGAAGTAAGCATGATCCAAGTGGATATTGGTGGCCACCCACATATTCCACTTGGACCCCCACCATTGCTTCTTTCAGTTTTTCAGTTTTCGCACAGTTTCTATTTTTAGCAGTTTTTCGGGTCCTGAACTTCCGGAGCCATTTTGAGGCCTTAAACGACGTTTTTTGGGAAAACGGAGAGAAACAAAGATAATAGATCATGTTTCTCACCCAAAAGTTGTATTCCTTGGATAGGTCTTTCTAACGAAGTATAGAACACATCAAACAGAGATCGTATTCCAAAGTTACGTCCCCGGGAAGTTGATGTACCAACTTACCCAAACGGGGCCCATAGTCTTGGCGTTTCATCTCCTAGGGTTAGGTCTTTGGATGTTTAGGGTTTTCCATTGTTTCTCAATAATAATAGGCCTTCAAGCCTCATGGTAAAACAGTTTAGAGGCCAGTAGCCGCCACATCTCTTCTCAGAGATAAGCTACCAGTGCCCTAGCTAGTTTATTTCCATTCTGTCTGTAAGCATATTTCAGTCATTTGTTATTAATGAAATGAAGTCTTATTTTCACTACATCTCTATGTTTATGTGTATTTTTGTATTTCATTGTGTTCCTACATAAATCCGGATCAATGGTATCAGAGCAGTCTGCTCATTCTCGATCCTTCTTTGCATGTCCCCAACGAGATCAGGGTATAAGGAGTTGGGGCTCGATCTGGTTGAACCTTTGCAAGATCAGCCTCGCAAACCCCGATGACCGCCCATGGGGGAAGAAAAAAAAGATGAGGGAGTAGGAGATCCTATCAAAATGTTGCTCGAGGAGGCCCTCGAGAAACAAAGGAACGCGATGATGGACAACTTTTCCCAGATTCTTCAACGAATTCCGACTAGCGGTGCATCGACATCCAGAAGCCACTCTGGAGGCGCCACTCCTTTTAAGGTACAAGTAACTTTGACATTCCCATATTTGGCAGCTAAATAGATACAGATATCGTAGATAGATGGTTGAATCTATTAGAAGGATATTTCTCGGTTCATGACTTTTTCGATCGAGAAAAGATTATTTTCACACTCCTTAAAGCCGCCCCCCATGTCAAGGACTGGTGGGAAACCTACTCGGAGCAAGAGGGCAAGGGAGAACCCTCTTTGTTCTCAGCCGCACCCACTTTGAATTCTTTCCGAGACACCATCAAGGAACAATATTATCCCGTGGTGAGCTATGAGGACAAATACATACAATGGACTACGTTGCGGCAGCAAAGGGACCAAGATGTGCATGAGATGACGAATCTGTTTCATACCCTATGCACAAAGTTGGGTATCAAAGATTCAGAGAAACATNACCAATATGCTGCCAAGATTGAGCAGAAGTTCAAATAGAGGAAGTGGGACTTTGGGTCTGCAAATCAGAAGCAAGGGAAAGGTACTCCCAAACCACAGAACAAAGGACCAAGCCAAGGCGGGGCAGCCCAAGACAACCCGCCAAAGCCACAAGCAAATAACAACACCACGAAGCCAAAAAAAGGACACGGGGAAGTGGTGTGAGTTCCATAAGAGCTCCACTCACAACACAAGTGAGTGTCAGGCCAAGCAGTCACTGGTAGCCGAGTTCAAGGCTTCTGAATCGGATGCATTCTCTGACTCTGAATCAGAACATGACAAGGGGAATGATAGGGGGAAGCAGATTATCGATGCAGAGCCCAACACCACCATTGCCACCATGAAGATCCAGAAGGAGGAACCAGAAGATCCAGAGGAGGCAGAGCATATCTTCCATTCCAAGATGTGGGTAAAGGGTTCCCCATTGCAGTTCATTGTCGACAGCGGGAGCCAGAAGAACCTCATCTCGGTAGAGGTCATGAAGCGGCTGGGCTTTCCGACCACAACACACCCACAACCATACACCATTGGGTGGTTGCACCAAGGATGGGACCTCCGTGTCAGTCAACAATGTTGCCTTCCCTACAACATCAAGCCCTTCATGGATGAGGTATTATGTGACATTGCTCCTCTTGATGTTTCTGATGTATTATTAGGCCAACTGTACTTGTGGAAGTGACATGCCATGTATGAATCTAGGCCTCGTGTTGTTATTATCACTTTGGGCAATAAGCTGTACAGGATACCAGAGATAGCACTGCCTATCACCATCTCTTTGGTTACTGCAAAACAATGCAGTAAGCTCATTTCCAAAACCAGGAAATTTGTTTTCCTAATGATCCGCCCTCAAGGAAAGAGGAACACTGTAGCCATGACCTCTAGACAAGGCCCCACTGCACGAAAAAAATAGATGGATAAGGTCGTGGAGGAGTACGAGGACATCTTTACCTCCCCCACAGGGGTGCCTCTACACTGCCAGGTCAAGCACCCCATCGATCTAACCCCGGGTGCGCCGCTGCCCAATGGACCCATCTACCGATGCTCTGTCCTGGAGAATGACGAAATCAAGAGGCAGATTCAGGAGCTGTTGCTGAAAGGTCACATCTGACCGAGTTCATCTCCCTATGGGAGCCTGATCGTATTGGTATAGAATAAGGATGGGACTTGGAGAATCTGCATTGACTATCGGGCACTGAACAAGATCACTGTTCGGAATAGGTACCTATTCCCATGGATTGATGACCTTCTGGACCAACTCAAGGGGAGAAAATATTTCAGCAAGATCGACTTGAAGTCTGGGTATCACCAGGTACCAATAGAACCCTCTAATGTGTGGAAGGTTGCATTCAAATCCAAGGAGGGCCTTTTTGAATGGTTGGTCATGCCTTCCGGGTTGACGAATTCCCCTGCAACCTTCATGAGGCTAATGGATGACATCCTGCGACCATTCACCAACTCATTTGTAGTGGTGTACTTGGATGACATTCTGATCTTCAGCCAGACTTGGGAAGAGAACCTCCACCACATCCGACAGGTCCTCCAAACACTGCGGCAACACAAGTTGTGTGCCAATTTGGAGAA
>ML847331.1:0-17323 GCA_009831015.1 Picea engelmannii | reverse complement strand
ACAGGTCCTCCAAACACTGCGGCAACACAAGTTGTGTGCCAATTTGGAGAAATGCACTTTTGGCATAACCCAGGTTCAGT
Source organism: Picea engelmannii (assembly GCA_009831015.1). Taxonomy (NCBI): domain Eukaryota; kingdom Viridiplantae; phylum Streptophyta; class Pinopsida; order Pinales; family Pinaceae; genus Picea; species Picea engelmannii. The sequence goes on along the minus strand of ML847331.1, from coordinate 17,243 downwards.
ATCTGGGATACATTATTGATGAGAAGGGGGTGCATGTGGATCCAACAAAGATCCAAGTCATTCAGGATTGGCCAGCCCCAACCACCTTAACAAAGCTCCGCAGCTTTTTAGGTCTTGCCAATTTCTACAATAGGTTTGTGTTGGGATTCTCTCATATCACTTGGCCCTTGAGTCAAGTCACCAAGGGAGGAGCTAAAGAAAAATATTTTTGGTCTGAATCTCAACAGAAGGCGTCCGGGGAGTTGAAGCATCGCCTCTGCTCTGCACCAGTGCTCACATTACCAGACTTGCAACAACCATTTGAGATCAAGACAGATGCCTCTGACTATGCTATTGGGGCAGTCCTTACTCAACATGGGCATCCAATGGCATATCACAGTGAGACACTTTCCGACAGAATCCGAAAGTATCCCACTTATGACAAAGAAATGTATTCCATTGTGCAGGCTTGTCGTAAATCGAAGCATTACATTTTGGGAAAGGAAACGGTCATCCACATAAACCACCGACCCCTGCAGTCCATACAGACACAAGGGAAGTTGCAGAATGATCGCCATCAGAAGTGGTCCACATACCTGCAACAGTTTCATTTGAACATTAAGTACAAAAAAGGAAGCACCAATAATGTTGAATATTGCCTCATTCGACCACCCATCATGGTGTCAACCACTGTGCTCAACTCTTGTGGGAACGAGACTTCCGATTGGCCGCTTCTCTACACAAGTTATCTAGAATCCGGACACACATACAATACACTCTTGGAGGGTAAGCAAGTTCCCAATTTTCACCTCCACGATGCCCTGCTTTGTCACCTGGGACACCTTTGTGTTCCTTCAAGAGAGCATGCCAAGATGATTTGGGAGGCTCACTACAGTCGGGTTGCTGGGCATTTCGGGGTCGAGAAAACCATGGCAGTACTGCAAAAGTATTTCTATTGGTCGAACCTTCGACAAGATGTCGGGATGTACATCAAGTACTGCACTGCTTGCGCCATTTCCAAACCGACCATCAAGAAGCAAGGCCTCTATACTATGCTTCCTACCCCCAGTCGACCCTGGGAATCCATGTCTATGGATTACATGTCGGGCCTTCCTTCTACTAAGCATGGCAATGACTATGTTTTTGTGGTCGTCGACCGATTCTCGAAGATGTCCATTATGATGGCCTGCAAGAAGAATATCACAACAGAAGCCACTGGTAAACTCTTCTTTGAACGAGTGTGGCTACACTTTGGGATCCCACAATCTATCATCTCAGATCAGGATAGTAGGTTCCTCAGTACATTTTGGTCCAGCCTCTGGTCGATGTTGGACACCAAGCTCACCAAGTCCACAGTTTTCCATCCGCAAACTGATGGCCAGACAAAGTTCATCAACTGGATGATCGTACACATTCTGCACATGTACAATTCAAATCATCCATGCACATGGTATGAGAGCCTCCCCTATGTACAACACAGCTACAATCGGGCTCTCCATAGCTCAACCAACCACTATGTCCCATTGACAAAGCCATGCCATTTGTGGCTACTCAGGAAGATTTAGCTCATGTCTAGTCTGAGGTGGATAAGGCAAACAACTTCATTGAGCACATTCAACACATCTGCCAATAGGTTCATGACATCTTGGACAGAGCCAATGCTAAGTACAAGCAGCGACATGATCAACATCGGGTGCCACACAACTTCTAAGTGGGCGACAAAGTGTGGCTTTATTTGCAAAAGGAGTGCCTCACTGGACCCCACCGCAAGCTTCGTCTGCTCCGATATGGGCCGTACACCCTCACCAAGGTTGTAGGGGAAAATTCCTTTGAGCTCAACATTCCACCATTCCTTGGTCTGGACCCAGTGTTCAATGTGGAACGCCTTCGGCCCTACTTTCCACCTCTACTAGACACATCCGACATGGAAGAACAACTCACACCAACAAAGTTAAATCCAGACTGCATGGAACAAGACAAAACTGATCAGATCATGGATACACAGATCAAAAACACCCGAAAAGAAAGGATACCACTATATCGAGTTGTCAAAGTAGGCCAATTCCTTCACCAAGGCAAATGGCTCACCAGGGACCAAGTTCAGCAGAAGTTTCCTCATCTCATGGAGGAACTCAACTCAATGGGGACCATTGCTTCCTAAGGGGGGAGGAATGATCCAAGTGGATATTGGTGGCCACCCACCTATTCCACTTGGACCCCCACCATTGCTTCTTTCAGTTTTTCAGTTTCCGCATAGTTTACTATTTTTAGCAGTTTTTCAGGTCCTGAACATCCAGAGCCATTTTGAGGCCTTAAACGACGTTTTTTGGGAAAACAGGGAGCAACATTGATCGTACATTATGTTTCTCACCCAAAATTTGTAGTCCTCAGATAGATCTTTCTAACGAGGTATAGAACGCGTCAAACGGAGATCGTATGCCAAAGTTACGTCCCCGGGAAGTTGATGTACCAATTTACCCAAACAGGGCCCATAGTCTTGGCGTTTCATCTCCTAGGGTTAGGTCTTTGGATGTTTAGGGTTTTCCATTGTTTCTCAATAATAATAGGCCTTCGAGCCTCATGGTAACACAGTTCAGAGGCCAGTAGCCCCCACATCTCTTCTCAGAGATAAGCTACCAGCGCCCTAGATAGTTTATTTCCATTATGTCTGTAAGCATATTTCAGTCATTTGTTATTAATGAAATGAAGTCTTATTTCCACTGCATCTCTGTGTTTATGTGTATTTTTGTATTTCATTGTGTTCCTACATAAATCCAGATCAAAGCATTACATGATTGTTTTAGATTCTCCATGTGAATAAATTGATGAATACTTGGAGAATTGTCAAGAGGATGGGGAACTTTGGCCTTGGTTGATGGTTATGTAAGGTCCTCATAATATTCACAAATTTTCCAAACTTACTTACACTCTTCCATGCCATTATGATCCATATCACGACCAGATTGTAGAATGGTTGGAGGATTCATACATCAAGAAGTTTCAAAAGAATGGTAAGGTCGTGCTTGTTTTATTTTTAAAAGAATATATAGGAGGTAAGCATGACATATTTCTTTTGTATCTGCAAATACTTTATTCTTTTATTCTGATTTTTGACTTTCTATGCCTTGTAGGATTGAAGATGCTCTTGTGGCTGCATTGGAAATACGATTTTACTTATCCTTTTGTTCTATTTAGTATTTTAGAGTAGGTTTAGGAGTAGGTTTATTTTAGTTTTCTTTCTCAATATTTCTTTGTGTAATAATGTAGTTATGAACACAAGTGAGTACACCAAGAGAACCATAATATGAATGTTGTCAGGGAAGTCCACCTTAAATCTTTTTCTCTCTACTTTTCATTGAATATTTCTTTTCAAAAATGTAGTATCATCGTGAAAATTTTAAATGGAAAGTAAAGAGATAAGTAAATTTGAACTATCAATTCAACCCTGACCCAAGGTGCCACGAGTAGGACTGCACTCATCTTAATAAGAATTTTTTTATTTTCTTTTAGTCTCTTTTATTTTTAATAATACTGCTTGGTCAAAGTAGCATCTCATGCATCACTATCTTAAGAAAAGAAGTTTCTCGCACATGATATTTTATATGATTTAGTTCTTCTTTTATTTTACAGTGAGATGCTAGTGGATCCAAAAGCTCAAGTTTATCTTTGGCCAAAATCGTTTCCTAAAAGGTTTTCTTTTGTTGTTTTGATTTTGTGTACTTCTGATTTTGAATTCCATTAATAAAATTTGATTTGGTTTGTTGTGTGTGTTTTGTTTTCTTTGATTGCTTTGAATTATTTTTCTTCTTATCTGTCTTTTTGAATCAATATATTTCTAATCAAAGAGGTATTTTCGAAGGAAGCATTTATTTTAAGACTTGTGTTTTTCAAGAAAATTGAAATAGTTCAAAGAGGTCATGATATTAAGATATAGCTCAGACAATTGATTTTTAAGTCAATTTTCACTTTCATTTTGTCCTCAAATTGTCTTTGCCAGAGTATTACACCAGAGATATGGTTTAAATATTTGAGAATTACGATGATCTTTAAACTTTTTACGCCATCCATATTCTTAAGGAATCATTTTAAGTGCTTCCCCATTCTCTAGATGATTTCTTAAAGGAAATCTAAAATCTCAAAACCATGATAAAACTTTCAGTTTTGAAAGCAAATAAATAACATGATCAACTATTCACCTATATTGCAATTAACCTCCAGTATCGCCCCCCTCTCTTTGTCATCAATAAATCTATAATTATATTATTATTTAAAAGGTGCATAAGAGAGTTGGAAGCACTTAAGTGTGGGAAGTGTGTGTAAACCCATCGGGGTACTGAACAGGCTCATTGGCAGTGGGTAAATGCACACATGATACCAACACAAATTTATCGGGGTACTGAACAGACCTGCTGGCAGCGAAGCAATGTTGGGTCGAGAGGTAGCAGGTATATGTTTTTAAATTAACTTTTATGGAAGTATACATCATATGAATACAACTATTGGATGGGATTAAATCATTTGAGTGGGTTAAATGACATCCCTGTCGAGGCTATGGATGCTTCCTGGCAGCAGTGGCTATGTCAATGGTATTGAAGTTATTTTATAAACATTGTGACTCTTTGATTAAGACATTATTTCAGGTTATAATCCCCTGCAAAGAAAATTCTATTGTCTGGTTATAACATTGAGTTTATCTTAATACTATATGGTCTCAGAGTGAATTTATTTTAGAGAGCTTAAATTTTTTTTCAAGTCTTATTATTTTCTTCTTGAGATGAAATCTTACCTAATCAGAGATAACTGCCTCACCCAGTAAGTTTCCATTTGTTGGGCTCCAACAACTCCCTCTAAATTTTTACAAAATTTGAAGGGCCCCCATTAGAATCTTGATAATTATAATGAGCTACATAATCAACCTTTTCAAATAGTTCCATACCTTGGCTTTCTTTGATACAAACTTAAGATATTCACTATAGTATGAGACATTCATTACAAGAGTATATGTCAAAATTTAGAAATGAGCATAGAAATCTCAATTTAAATAAAAACGTTAATTTTTATCAACTTTTTACTTTCATTTAAATTATGATTATGTGTTCTTTCTTTTGCTCATTAGCAAGTTTGACTATTTTGAATAATGGGTTCAATACTTCATCAAATTATATCTTGGTTGGTTTTTCATTTTCATAAAATCATTTGGTGATATTAATTAATTAATTATTTTTTTTTCATTTTGCATCTTATCTCAAAATAAAAATAATAATAGAAAAAAAATAATTATCTATCATTTGTTTGATTTTGTAAAAAACCAAAATTAATATTTTTATATTCTCCATTAACTTGAAGCTTATAGAATTTTAAGATCATATTTGAAAGAAAATTATAAACAATGCTTGTTTAGAACTTATAGTTAGTTTAAATTCATTTTTTATTTTATTGTTCTAGATTTTGTTTTATTCACAATTTTTAGGTTATTAATTTAGGTTTTTTTTTGTTTCACAAGTTTCTATTATCAGTGATTTGGTATGGATATGATCATGGCTTGATTTTCTTATCTAAATACATTCAAGATGATTGATCCAAAAATAATATTGGATTGCTGCAAATAAATTTGTGAGCAACAACAGATAAAATTTGGAAATGCGTCAAGAACAGAGACACTATTTTGCGGGATTGATTGCAGCCAAATAGTGAGGAATTTGAAGAAACGGTTGAAAACCCATTTCCCAAATGGACCCATTTAGATTCCACAAATTTTTTTTCCCAAATAAATGCACAATTTGAGAGATATTTGTGTCTCTTTACGAGGAAAATTTTAGGTGGCAGAAATTATTAGTGACACCCAGACTATTCATTCATTGTATAAATATATGAGAAAGTTCAAAGCCAAGGGGATCCAAGAAATTCAGAGAAGGATTTTTATCCTTTCTTTTTGTATATTATATATTTTGTAAACTTTTTTTTCTTTTCAAATGGAGTAACAGATGGTTGGAATCTTTGGGAGAATAGACAAGTATTTTCAAAGAAGAATATGAAATTTTAGGTTGCTTAATGGCTTTTGTTCTGTGAGTAAAATGGTTTTTCTTTCATTATAATATCTTCATATTCTTTGAGTAATTGATTGTGCATTGATTTAAATTATCTTTAGTCTGTTTTATCAATACATGGTTTTTTTTTTTTAAATAAAAAAGGAGTAGTACCTGCTATATTAGATTAGCACAAAACTTTGACAAAATATACAGTGGCATGGCTAAAGTCACCAAACATGTTGTCGGTATCTGGAAACCAGCATAAGTGGGGAGAAAATAGCAGTTATATGATAATACATAAAGGAAAGTAGCATCTGCCCTGCCCGGAGGAAACCAGGACAGATGCTTATGGTCCAGATGAACATAAAACAGTTACACAATAAAACTAAAAACCAAGAAAGTATAAAAACCTAGGCACCCGGTGACCTGTCGCCTTCGCCAGTCTTCCACGTGGTCCCCGCCGGAATGGCAAAAGCCTGCGCGCACAGGGGGCACTTCCACTGAGCTGGAGCACAGGAGAATGTGTCGAGGAGCAGTTCCATGCGCTGGCCCATGAGGAGGGCCCTATGTTCCAGGTCCAACATGTGGCCTCAGAGCTCGAACACCAAAGCCAGGTGCTCGTCGCTGAGGAGAGAGCCATACATTCCGCCACCCAAGCCAATAGGGGGAGAAATCCTCAATTCCATTGCCTCACCAATGCCAACTGCGAGCTCCCTCTGCACCGCTTCAACCTCTGCATCCACAGTCTTCTTAGCACCAGCTGCTTGTAAGTCGCCCGGCTAGGGAATTTCTTTGACAATGCATCCGGGGAAATCATCTTCCCTAGACAAAACGCGTTTGGTGCCCTCCCAGCTGGTCGTCTCCATGGCGCGGGGCTTCTCAACAATTGGTAGGTCCCCCATAAATGGGTCCTCCTCCATGACGTAGGTGGGAAACACATCCTCGGTCTCGGCCTCCTTCTTGTCACTTGGCTTAAATGTTGTGTCTTCCCTGCTACAACCAGCTCCCGGTTCTGCGATAGTGTCGAGCAACGCCCGTCTCTTAGCCCGAGCCTTCTTTCGAAGAATGGAGGACGCCAAAGCCAGAGCACGTTCTAATTGCTCCTTTCGTCGTCGCTGCACCTTATGGGCATCCCAGGATAAACCCCGGCGAGGCCTGCCTCGCTTTCTAGCCATTGTATCCGGGGGGTGAATGAAAGTGCCAAGAAGTTGCAGTGCTAAGCTATAAGTCCAGGATGAGAGCGGTTGCAGGTGCGAAGTGCGAGCAGACCGACTCTGTTGTGGCCCATGCAACGACAAACATCCCTGGAAATCCTTATCAGAGTGCAAAGAAAAGGTGGTGAACGTCCAAGCGAAGAGCGTAGCCGAAGCAGGAGCAGTCCTGCTCTGCCCGGGCTCATAAGAAAACACATAACCAGACACCAGATTCATCTGTCCTCCCATATCCTCTTTCAATTTGAGTGCGCAAGGGGTGTAAATGGTCGCGCGAGGGAGGAGTCCCTCCGTCGTATGGCCTCTGCTATGGCCGTCCACCATCGTAAATGCTGATGTGTGGGTGGTGGCCATCGACAATTAAACCCGAGCTTAGTGTTGATCCTGGTGTCACCACCACAGTGCCGCGTGTCACCCCATCCGGGGCTGGGAAGTCTCTGCTAGCAAGGTCTCTGCATTGCATAGAGAGGACTGTCTCTTCGGATACGTTGGCCTGCCAGTAGATGAGATCTGCCTTTGAATCAATTCCTATGTTTTCCAAGTGATCTGCAACCTTGTTAGCTTCTCGTTTCACATGAGAGGGGATGAGGGTCAGGTTGGGGTGGATGAAATCACCAAAGTCCTCCAGAAGTCCAGAGAGTCTCTAGCTGGGGGGAATCCGCCCGGGAGGCTTACCATGAAGGATTTTCAATATGAGTTGAATTATTACTTGGGAGTCTCCTTCAATGATCAGCCGATGATACTGGTGTTGAACAACGACTTGGAGGCCTCTTAATAGACTTGTGATCTCTGCCACATTGTTCGTGTTTTCACCCAGAAAGCCAGCAGTCATATGAATAATCTTTCCCATTTGGTTCCTAAGGACGGCTCTAAAGCCAGCTGGTCCAGGGTTCCCCTTGGAGGCCCCATCAAAGTTAAGCTTGAGGAAGCCAGATGGGGGTGGGGTCCATTCCGAGGGACTGCTATCTCACCCACTATTGGTCTTCCCCTGTGTTTGTATGCACATTTTCAAGTTCCAGCCTTCAAGAATAAGCTTCTCCTCAAGCTTTCACTGAATGTCTTCGTGAAGCCAAGATTTGATAAGAATGGTTTCACGGATGAGCCGTTTTATTCTTTCCCAAGTGCTGGTAGAGGGGGACGGGTTGGAGTTGAAAATTCTCTTATTTCTTTCCTTCCAGATTGCCCAAAGTGTGAAGCCTGGGAGCAGCTTCCAGATGCACTGGAGAATTGGGGTGTGGAAGGAGATTGTTTCCCAATTGACTAGGGTGTCTCGTATGCTACCACGATTCCATTGGGAGCATCGCATAGCTTGAGCTCCCCAGTCCCAAATTTGTTGACTGTAATGGCAGTTATTGAGGAGGTGTTCCATGGTTTCCTCACTTTTTTGGCAAAGGGGGCATCTAGAGGGGCCTGTAAATCCCTTCTTAAGAAGGTTGTCCCAAGTAAGGATGCGGTTTTGAGCTATGAGCCAAAGAAAAAGGGAAATCTTGGGCCAGAGAAAAGGTTTCCAGACTTTGCTCCAGATTGTTTCGGGGACTTGGTTTGGGAGATTCATTTGAAGGTGGTAAGCTTCCTTGACCGAAAAAATACCTCAGGTGGAGTGACCCCATCGGAGTATGTCCGTGCCTTCTTTAATTGGAATCTTCCTGTATTGCATGCATTCCTGCCATGGTAGAAGGTCAAAATCCTCCGTAATCTGTAGATCTGTTTTGTTGGTTTTCCATTGTCTCCATGATAGTCTTCCTTGATTTGGGAGCCAAAAGTCCTTAACCCTTTTGAGGTCGTGTTTCTATAGCTTGATCTTGAGAGGGTGGAGGCTTTCCATTTCATCAAGAGGAGGTATCTAATGCCACGAGTCCTGCCAGAATATTTCACTTTCACCATTTCTTATTTCCCAGAAGGCATGTTGTTGTATTAGGGGGCGATTCTGCCAGGCGGTATTCCAAATATTGGATCCTTGCCTCTGTTCATTGAATATGATTAGTTGGTCAGGTTGTGTGTTCGGTGCATACTTTTGCTTCCAGAGCTGCACCCAGAGTTCATGCAGATGTTGCAGCAATATCCACCACATCTTGGCTCCCATGACCTGGTTCATCTTCCCCGGGTCTCAAAGTCCCAGTCCTCCAAATTTTTTGGGTTTGCACAATTTATCCCATCCAACTAGGGCCCATTTCTTATTGTTATGGTGTCCCTTCCATAAGAAATTACATTGGAGACTCCTGATAGCTTTGATGACCGAGATGGGCACAGCTAGTGCAGTAAATAGGTACGTAGGTAGAGCTTGCAGGACTGATTTAAGCAGGACCAATCTGGCCGCAATATTCAAAGGTCTGAAGGTCCATCTGTTCAACCTATTAGCAATGGATAAGAGCAGGCTATCCCATGAGATAGATCTCGTCGACTCTCCGGTTAGGGGGATGCCTAAGTAAGTGGAGGGGAGGGAGCTTCTGGAAATGCCTAGAAGTCTTGAAAGATAGGCCTAAACCGAGGCTGGCGTGTTGAAGAAATAAAGTTTGGACTTATCCAGGTTGAGTAGCATGCCTGACGCATCCGAGAAGTCAGAGAGAATTGAGTTGAGCTTGGTGGCCTCTCTGACTGTGGGGGTATTCATAAGGAGGGTTTCATCGACAAACTGGCTATGCGAGGGCGTCAAGTGAAGGTTGTAGAGTGGCAACCTAGCGAGCGTCCCTTCAAGAACCACTGCTTTGAGATAGCGACCTAAGCCTTCTGCCATGATTACAAAGAGGAAAGGAGAGAGAGGGTCGCCTTGCCTGATACCCCTGGTGGAACGAAAAGGTCGGGAGGGTGTGCCGTTAACAAGAATTGAGAAAAAGGAAGAGGAAGTGAGCTTGAGAATCCAATCAACCCAGTGATTCGAGAAGCCAAAGGATTCCAGAACCGACCTCAAGTATTGCCAGCTTAACCTGTCAAAAGATTTTGAGAGATCGAGTTTAATGAGCATACCTGGTATTTTGCTCGTCTTTAAGGAGTGGATTACATCATTGGCCAGTATGACACTGTCCATGATTTGTCTCCCCTCCACATAGCCAAATTGATCATTAGAGATGATAAACGGCAGGAGCGGTTTGAGACGATTGGCAATAATTTTTGTAATTATTTTGTAAATGACGTTACATAAGGAGATTGGTCGGAACTGCTTCGGGTGAGTGGCTCGTTCCTCCATGGGGATGAGAGTGATGAAGGTTGCGTTTAAGGCAGAGAGAAATTGACCATATGTTCTGGATTCTTCTACTGCCAGCCAGACGTCTTCCTTGATCATGTCCCAGCAATGGTGGAAGAAATCCGTAGTGAAGCCATCAGGGCCTGGTGCTTTTCCTGGGGGCATGTCCTTTACGGCTAAATCCACTTCATACTGAGTAATAGGCCTCATCAATGTACTGTTCTGCTCCGAATTAATCAGCCTTGGTATGTGCCGGGTGACTTTTTGGATGGCCTCCTCCTTGTTTGTATTGGTCTCTGTGAGGAGATCTTGATAGAAGGAGTTGATCGCCTCCGCTATTTGGTCATGCTCTCTTATTGGGACACCTTTCTCATCCTCCAAATGGGAGATGCGATTAATGTATCTGCGGTGCATCATCGCCCTATGGAAGAATTTTGTGTTGCGCTCCCCCTCCTTAAGCCATTGGACCCTGGATTTTTGCCTCCATAGGATCTCTTCTTATTCTCTGCAGGCCTCTAAGTCCACCATTAGTTGTTCCTCTTCCAGCGCCAGGTCCTGCGTTCGATTCCCTGCTATGAAAGTTCGTTGGAGTTCTTCGATTTGATATTCAATTTCCCACTTCCTGAGGAGAATGTCTCCAAAGGTGGATTTGTTCCACCGTTTTAGGTGCAATTTGAAGTTCTTGAGGCACTGCTGGAACTTGTACATATGAGTGCCATGCTCAATTTCTCCCTGGGCCCACCAAGTGTGAGCTAGCTGATGAAAGTTTGGGTGAGAGAGCCAAAACTTTTCAAAATGGAAGGGTTCGGGCCTAGGGGGGAATCCCGGGTCCATGCAGAAGACTATGGGCCAGTGGTCCGACCCTGTTTTTGGCACAATATTTGCTTCCATTGCCTGGTCGCTTTCAAGGAGGGCCTCAGTCACTAGAAAGCGATCCAGCCTGTAGGCCACATGCTGGTGCCCTATTATTTTATTGGACCAGGTAACGATTCCATTATGGGTTTCCATGTCAACCATATTTAGTTGTTCTATTAGGGTTTTGAACAAACCACTATCCTGCTCCAGCCGCTTTGAGCCGTCGATTTTTTCTTCCAGTGTTAGGATCATATTGAAGTCACCTCCAATTATCTAGTGCGGTGTGTGTATTAGGGTTTGAACATAATGAAGGGATTGTATGAATCTTTCCTTATCTTGTGTAGATTGTGGACCATAAACATTTGTGATGGCTCCTTCCTTGGAAGAGGCTACATCTTTGAACAGAGTTGTTAAGGTATCTCTGGTGGAGAAGGGATGAAGCAGAGTGACCGTTTGCGGGTTCCAAAGGATGGCCAGTCCTCCTGCAGCACCCACTGAATCCTGAAAGAGGAAATCCCCATTTCTCCAGCTGTTTCGAAAAATATTTTCCGCCTCCCTTCCTGCACATTTGGTTTCCTGTAATAATAGGATATCTGGATTCTCTGTTTTAATGCATTCTCGGAGGATCTGTTGCTTGGATCTTCCATTAAGACCTCTGATATTCCAAGATATTGTCTTCATCATGAGGATGGTGGGGGGGGTGGAGGTATCCCTCCGATAACCTTTGTATCTGACCAGAGTTGATCATTAAGTGCCCTACCTCCTTGATGAGTCGTTGGGCTGGTTTGCGGCCACGCCTTTTGTTTTCCTTGGTAGATTTTTTGGGCTCGAGGGTGGGATCTGGCGAGATGCCCAGCCTAGCTGTGGAGCCCGCGGTTGAGTTGGTAAACACTTTATGCACTTTCCTGAGTTTTTCTACTGGAATATGCTGTAGATCTTTTTTATTGAGTGCTTCTTCCATTTTTTCTAGGTCAATTTCTACCAGATCCATTTCATCCATAAGCATATTGGTGTCTTCGTCCCTGCCTGATTGTGTTGACTGAATTGTTTCCTTTGGGTGAGTTGTATGTGGCGCTTCAGGGCCTTTGCCTTTCTCTTGCGCTAATGCTTGGAGGGGGTTCTATATTTCCGCCTCTTTCGGTGGCTGGTTCAGGGCATCAAAAGAGTTCTTGGAGGGGACCTTTGGGGCCGAGCTATGGTTATGTTTTCTTGATGGATTCTTTCGCCTACCTATGACACTGGTGAATCCGTCCTTCTTCTTGGCTTCAGAGGGTTTGGGGGCTGAGGCATTCAAGGGACAATCTCTAAACAGGTGATCGTGCTCGTGGCACTTCCGTCATCGAAAGGGTATATGTTCATAGTTGATTGTTTGGTTCCAATCCTCATCCTGGTATTCCAGTGTGATGGAACCCAGCAAGGCTTTCGATATGTCCATGTAGATGCAGATACGGGCATATGATGTGTACTTTATTATTTTTGTGGCTTCCGAAGCTTTGACGTATTGTCCCACCGTGTTCCCTATGCCCATGATTATTTCTTCCAGCCAGAATTCCTGGGGCAAGGAGTACAGCCTGATCCAGACCGGGCTCTTGTGAAGTCTTCTTGTTCTGGAGTGAATCTATTGGTCCAAAATCTTAGAAAAAGGCCCACTGAGTTGTAGAAGTATGGTTCGTTGTCAAATATTTTGTCTTTGTCTTCGAGATTATATAAAATAATTGTGAAGAAGCCCTTGGAGCTGAGCTGGACCTCATAATATCCTTTAGGGTTCCACCAGTCCTTAATCTAGTGAGTGAGATCTCTCTCAGTCGGCCAGAGGCCCAGGAATTTGCCTATCAGTGCATGTTCCATCATAAATTGGGTGTGTTCCCCCACCCTAGTCGATTTGATATGGTACAGAGGTGGTTTTTCCAGTTGAGGAATACACTTACCTGGCAGCCAGTTTTTGGAAGCTTGCGGGTGAGATGTACTGGGTTCAAGTTCCATTTCTTTGCTGAAGATTTGTTCCTGGGTAAAAATATGCTCCCTCAAATGCACCGGTGGCTCAAAGGCAGGCCTCTTAGCGCGGGAACCGGTTTTGTCGTTGGCGGCTATGTCGCTGTACGAGGGGGGTTTCCCCCCCTCACCCGAGCTCATGGTAGGGTGTGCAGGGACCTTGTGGAGTGCTAGTCTGCAGAGCAGGGGAATGGGTAGTCAATGCGCTGGCGTCAGAGCGCGCATCAGTCGATCATGGGTCGCTGGAATTTCAGTGCGCTAGGGTTTTTCGCCTTGTTGCAGACAAGATCGTTTTATCAATACATGGTTAATTGCTATCATTTATGTATTAATTTTTTCAATCTTTAAGAGTCTATTATCCAAAAAATTCATTTTGGACCATAGTATGGACATGTGGTTTTGGGAAATTATATGGGAAATCTATTCACCATTGGCTTTAGACCTGTGTGATGCTTATTCCATTATGTTCTTTTATTGGCTCAGTCTTATAAGATATTATTATGTTTGATGCAGCTTTAGCCTTGTCATCATATGGTGTTTCATATTGTTAAGTATTTAGATGTTGTCCATAATTTGTTATTCCATTCTGTATGTGTGATCAATTTGTCATTTGATTATTATTGAATTTATTCCTAATGTTAAATGATGGATAAAATAAATACTCATAATTGAGTTTTGTCTCGTTCTTAGTTATTGATTATCATAAGATCACAAGATTTTTAATCAGTCATCATTCTGCTGCTATATTCTCACTCCAACACATCAAACACTTCTTTGAATTTTTTCTAGAAGTACTAGTATTGTTTTGTCACATGTTTCCCTCATAAGCAGGACAAGAAAAAGCTCATACAACACAGAAAGATAATACTAGTTTCGCTGATTAGCTACAGGTTAGTCTATGTGTTATTTAGTTAAAATTATTTATTAATGAAACAATGATTGCATAAATTATCTTTGACTATTTATGTATCGTTGTTTCAATTGTATTTTCTTAGTATTAATTAGTTTAAAATATTTAAACATTCGAAAATAAGACAAAAAGATTTATGTTCTTACTTTATCTTATTTTGAAACATTATTATGAACATTCATTTTTGCAAGATTTCAAGTAAACCTTGTAAACTGTATATAGATTGTTTATAATCATTTGTATATTCACATTTCATTTTAATAAACATTAGTAAGTAATATATAATTTGTTAGAATAATAGGTTTAGATTAGTTTACTTCTTTTACTATTTTTAGGACTTTAGTTGGCCAACAGAGCCATTAAAATCGTGGGGTCATTTCATTCGAAACGACTTGGGTTATTTAGAAAACCTCATTCCGGATTTGACCTTCCAGTTGACAGTGTATCACTTACGCCCATCAACATAGTACTAATTGATTTTGGAAGTACTCATAATTTAATTCATTATAAATTAGCCAAAGATCTCAATTGCTTTGTATATCCAGCGCCAGAGTTTCAAGTAATGATTGCAGATGGAGGATCTATCAATTTCTCAGGAGAATGCAATAAGATCAATCTTACTATGGGGGAATATGTAATGAATAGTCCAATGATTTATATACCCATGGGTGGTGTTGATGTTGTACTAGGAATCCAATCGTTACAATAATTAGGAACAATGAATTTTAATTTTCAACAACTTTTCATGAAATTTTCATTGGAAGGAAAAGACATTGAGTTAAGAGGTATCACAAGGAAACTCGGTAAGGTGATAATCTCTAATGGCATGAAAAAATTATTTTAAAAGGGGCGTCAAGGTGTTATTTCACAACTATGCTCACTAGATGTTCAAACATATAAGCCATATATTCCTCAAGATCTTCAAGGGATCATTGATAAGCATTACAAATTATTTGAAGATATTCCCAAAGTTCTTCCACCCACTTGAAATCATGATCATGATATTCACCTAATTCATGGGAGTGTTCCTCCTAACATCCAGCCATATAGATACCCTTATACCCAGAAGAGTGAAATTGAGTGCATGGTTGAAGAAATGTTAGAGGTTGGCATTATTATACTTAGCCAAAGTTCTTACTTTGCACCGGTGGTAATGGTATTCAAGAAAGATGGCTCATGGCGTATGCGTCCAGATTATAGAGAGTTCAACAAGATAACTATTAAAGATAAGTTTCCCATTCCCATCATTGATGAATTGTTAGATGAACTACATGGATAAATCTATTTCACAAAGTTGTATCTTCGTTCAGGGTATCATCAGATTAAAATGAAGGAAGAACATATCCCAAAAATAGAATTCCAAACTCATGAAGGCCATTATGAATTTTTGGTCATGCTTTTTGGGATTACAAATGCACCTTCCACATTCCAAGGGTTGATGAATTCCATTTTGAAGCCCTTCATTCAAAAATGTGTTAGTATTTTTTGATGATATACTAATCTACAACAAGTCTTGGGAGGATCATGTGTGACATGTTGACAAGGTGCTACAACTACTAAAGGAGAAACAACTATATGCCAAAGCATCCAAATTTTTTATTTGGAGTGGAGGAGGTAGAGTATTTGGGTCATATTGTATCTCGTGAAGGTGTAAAGGTAGACCCTAACAATATTAAGGCCACGATGGATTGGCTGATTCCCAAACCATTGAAGAATCTCAGAGGAATTTTGGGTTTGACAGATTACCACTGCAAGTTTGTTCAACACTATGGAAGAATAGTAGCACCTTTAATGACACTAACTAAGAAGGATGCATTTTCATGGACTCGAGAGGCAACTAAATATTTTGAACAACTTAAAGAGGTGATGTGCAAAGCTCCTGTCTTGACCACTCCAGACTTCACAAAAACCTTTATTGTGGAATGTAATGCCTCGGGAAATGGAATTAGCGTTGTCCTAATGGAAAAATGAAGGCCCCTGGATTTTGAAAGTTGACCACTCAAGGGAAAGGACTTACACAAACCCATTTATGAGAAGGAAAAGATGGCAATACTACATGCATTGAAGAAATGGTGTCCTTACCTAATAGGTTTGCACTTCAAGGTCAAAACAAATCATGATAGTCTTAAATACTTCTTGGAACAAAGACTATCTTCAAAAGAACAACAAAAATGGGTAACCAAGATATTGGGTTATGATTTTGAAATCATCTATAAAAAAGAGAAGAAATTTTTTATGGTAGATGCACTCTCAAGAAAGGATGAAGATGTTGAGGCCTTTCTCTATGCTATCTCGATCATCCGACCCGATTGGATAATATAAGCAAGGGATGAATGGAAGAATGATGAAAACATGTGGACTCTCATTCAAAGGTTGCAGCAGGATTCCAGTGCATCATGTACATTTACATGGAAAAATGATTCACTATGGTACAAAGATCGCTTTTATTTATGTAAGAGCTCCCAACTCAAACAAAAGGTACTATTGGAATTGAACACCTCTCCAGTAGGAGGGCACTCAGGATTTTTGAAAACTTACCATAGGGTCAAGAACGATTTTTTTTGGGATGGCCTTAAAATTGATGTTCAAAGGTTTGTGGCAGAATGTTTGGTTTGCCAACAAAATAAGTTGGAAACAATTAAGACCCCAGGTCTTTTACAACCATTAGCCATCCCAAGTCAGTGATAGGAGGAGGTTTCCATGGATTTCATCATAGGGTTACTGAAGTCTGAAGGAAAGAGTGTCATCATGGTGATTATTGATATACTGACCAAGTACGCACACTTTTGTGCACTCTCTCATCCCTTCAAAGCTAGTAAATTTGACACCACATTCATGGAGACAATTCAAAAGCTACATGCAAGAACAAAGATTATTGTAAGTGACAGAGATCCCATTTTCACTGGACATTTTTGGACATAATTATTTTCTTGTTTGGGTACTCAATTGGCTCATATCTCATCCTATCATCCACAATTTGATGGAAAAAACGAGATAGTGAACAAATGTTTGGAAGGCTACCTTCATTGCTTTGTCTCTGATAAACAAACACAATGGTTCAAATGGTTACCCTTGGCAGAATGGTG